>APFE031119813.1:8806-23149 GCA_000404065.3 Pinus taeda | reverse complement strand
GGAGCAGAAAATTTAGTGGTATTTGGAGAGAAGACCATGTTGTGGCATCAAAGGCCTGGACATATTGGAGAGAAGGGTCTTTGAATACTTCATGGTAAAGGTATGGTAGAAGGTATGTCTAATAGATCTTTGGATTTTGATTTCTATGAAAATTGTGTATATGGGAAGCAGAATCAGGTGAGTTTCCCCTATGGTGGTAAGAGGGCGAAACATATATTAGAGCTTGTGCGCAGTGATGTGTTTGCACCTGTGAAGGTTCCATCACTGGGTAATTCTATGTGCTATGTATCATTTATAGATGACTTCTCAAGGAATACATGGATATATTTCCCTAAGAAGAAATCTTAAGTCTTTGACAAGTTTAAATAATTTAAGGCTTTGGTGGAAAACCAGACAGAGAAGAAGATAAAGGTGCTAAGGATAGATAACAGTGGAGAGTTTTGAAGTAAGGAATTTGAATAATTTTGTAAGAAGTGTGGTATAAAACAACAGAAGACTACTCCATATACACCTCAGCAAAATGGAGTTGTAGAAATAATGAACAAGACATT
The DNA here is from genome assembly GCA_000404065.3 of Pinus taeda. NCBI lineage: Eukaryota > Viridiplantae > Streptophyta > Pinopsida > Pinales > Pinaceae > Pinus > Pinus taeda. The sequence continues at coordinate 22,598 of APFE031119813.1, read as the reverse complement.
GATGGAAAGGGCAAGAAGCATGCTCAGTGGTGCCGGGTTAGGATAGGAATTCTGGGCAGAGGCAGTGGAGACAACATGTTACTTGGTCAACAGATCAGCTTCATCAGCATTGGAGGATAAGACTCCACAAGAGGTATGGACTCGTAAGAATCCCTCTCTTTCACATCTGAGGGTATTTGGATGTGATGCATATGTAAATGTTCCAAAGGAGAAACAATCCAAGTTGGATAGTAAATCTGAAAAGTGCATCTTTATTGGGTATAAGGATGGTTTAAAGGTTATAATCTTTGGAACCCAGTAACAAGGAAAGTTGTGTACAACCGAGATGTGATGTTCAGAGAGGTGAAAGATGTTATTAAACGTGAAGTCCAACCAAAGGAACCTGATAAGATATAGTTTGAGCTAAAGGAGGAAGAATCAGACTCTACAGCAGAGGAGAAATCAAAAGATGAATATCCACAAACTCCGGGTGTGAGAAGATCAGTTCGAGAAAGAAGGCAACCAGAAAGGTATAGTCCATCTGCTTTCTATTTAATTTTTTCTTTATCTATTACTGATGATGATCCAAAAATTGTGAAGGAAGCAATAGAATCAGAAGATGGAAAACTCTGGAAAGAGGCCATGGTTGATGAAATGGAATATTTACACAAAAATAGGGCTTGGGATCTGGTGGAATTGCCAGCTAGAAGGAAACCCACTGGAAGAAAATGGGTGTTCAAGAAGAAGACAAATGCAGAAGGAAAGGTGGAGAAATACAAAGCTCAATTGGTAGCAAAAGGTTATTCCCAGGTGTCAGGAATTGAATTTGGTGATATTTTTTCTTCTGTTGCCAAGGTAACTTCTATTAAATTACTTTTATCTATTACTGCTACTTTTGATTTTGAGGTAGAACAGATGGATGTGAAGACAACATTTCTTCACGGAGATCTAGAAGAGGAGATCTACATGAAGAAACCTGAAGGCTTTGCGGTGAAGGGTAAGAAAGAATTGCTATGCAAGTTAAACAAGTCTCCGTATGGGTTAAAACAGTCACCAAGGATGTGGTATCAGAAATTTGACACATTGATACGGGGACTTGGCTTCACCAGAAGCAAAGCAGATCACTGTGTGTATTTTAAATTAATTGGTGACCATGTGATTTATTTGGTCTTGTATGTGGATGATATGTTGCTGGTTGGAAATGACAAAGAAATTATCCAGGATTTGAAGACCCAATTGTTCTCCAAATTCGACATAAAAGATCTTGGTCCTGTAAATTATATTTTGGGCATGGAAATTAAAAGAGATCAGGCAAAGATGAAGCTTTGGTTAAACCAAAGGAAGTATGTCGAGACAATATTGTGGAGGTTTAATATGCAAGATAGTAAACCGATGAAGGTTCCTATTCCTGTAGGTATAAAGTTATCTTCCGAATAGTGTCCCAAGACACAAGAAGAGGAAGAGGACATGTCCCGTGTTCCATATGCAAGTGTAGTCGTTAACCTGATGTATGCAATGGTCTGTACTAGACCAAACATTGCACATGCAGTGGGAGTATTGAGCAGGTTTATGTCAAAACCAGGGAAGGAACACTGGATAGAAGTTTAGTGGGTTTTCAGGTATTTGTGTGGCACTAGTGATTATGGTTTGTGCTACTAAGGAAGACCAAGATTGGACAAAGTGTCGGATATTCGTGGCTTTGTTGATGTAGACTAGGCTGGAGATCTGGATTAGAGAAGATCTACAAGTGGGTATGTGTTTAACCTATTTGGAGGTGCAGTCAGTTGGATGAGTAAGAAACAATCAGTAGTGGCACTATCAACTACAAAGGCAGAATACATGGCAACCACTCATGCAAGCAAGGAAGCAATTTGTTTGCAAAGATTGTGTTCAAGTATGGGGTTAGTACAGGGAGCTATAAGGATAGATTGTGACAGCCAAAGTAAAATTTTCTTCACAAATAACCCTGGATGTCATTCAAAGACAAAGCACATTAATGTTCAGTATCACTTTGTGAGCGATATGATAGAAGACAAAAAGGTGTTTCTGGTAAAGGTGGACACTTTGAAGAATACTGCAGATGCATTGACACAATTTGTGAGCTCCGAGAAGTTATCTTGGCATAGAGAAACAATTGGCATTGCAGGGCTGGATAAATGACTAAGCTCTCTTGTGGCCCCCTATGGAAACAAAACAACAAGTGGGAGAATGTTGGGTTGTATTATTCTTTCCACGACTAGCCTACGTAGTGAACTGGGGGTTAGAGGGGGGGCGGCCCTTCTTTGCTTCCATAGAGGGGGGGGGGTTAGAGGAGGTTTGAGGGGTGTAGGTAACCCCACTCTATGGGGTCTAGGGCAACGCCCTAGAAAATTTTGTTTTTGGACCCTATATTAGGTTGGGCAGATCTACCTATGGTTTTGTGCATGATTTTTTGCACATGTTTTGGACGCGATGGTTTTCAGTCCATGGTTTTGGACGCAATGGTTTTCAGTCCATGGTATTGGATGTTTTGGCATGTAGGAATATGTATTGTAACATTGAAAGGAACATAATGAAAAATCAAGCTTGTAGTACCGGTTTTGGGATCCAGGGGAAAATATCTATGTATATGTCTTTTATGTGTTATGCTCTCACATTGTTTATTTTCTGTGTTTTAGAATTCATATGCAGGTAATTTCTGTATGGGGTTGAAACCTACAATAATTAGGGAATTTGAGAACCTTCTACAGAAATAATTTAGAATGGTAGTATACAAACCTTCCTCCTTGCATCAACATTTCTCTCATAATATACCCACTTGCATTTGTCTCCACTTCAAAGGGATACTGCAAGTTCAATAATGCAAGAATTGATGCATGATCGATTTTCTACTTTAAATCATCAAAGTAACTTTTCTAAACCTTTTTCCACTGGAAAATCTTGTCACTCGTTGTTAAGTCCTAAAGTGGTGATGTTATTTCTGAAAATGAGGCTATGAATTTGCACAAGTACTATGCTACCCCAATGGAACTCCTAACCTTAGAAACATCATTAGGCAATTACCACTTCATGATCGCCTCCATCTTGGTGGGATATATCTTTATCTCTCCTCCACCAATCACATATCCTAAATACACCAAATACTATTGTGCAAACTCACATTTATTGAGTGTTTCTAACAACTAGTGCTTCTTTAATGTTTCTAGCACTTGCATTAAAATTGGGATCTCCTCCTCCCAAGTAGAATTGTATACCAATATATTATCTAAATAAAAAATATAAAATGAATCTATAAAATGGTGCAATATGTCATTTATTAACCTAATGAATGTAGCTCGTGCATTGCATAAACCAAATGACATGGCTAACGATTCATACAAATTTTGTCTAATTTTGAAGGCAGTGTTTTAGGTATATTCTTCTTTGAATTGAACCTCGTGATGCCTTAATTTTAAGTATAAATTGATGAAGTATTTTTCTTAACGTAATTGGTCCAACATACCATCTATCCTTGGTAGGGGGGTTTTTGTTCTTAAGCATTATTTTTCAATGCCATGTAATCATTACACATTTTATATCCATATTTCTTAGGCACAATTATGATGGGTGACCCACATTGTGAGATACTTAATCGAATGGAACCTTGCCCAAACAACTATTGCAATTTCTTCTTCACCTCATCATATTCTATTATAGATTACCTTTGCAACCCAATGTTTGGCAACAAAGAGTCTAATAATAGTTGAATCTTGTGCTCCACTTCCCTCTTGGGTGGTATCCCTCTAGTCCCTTAGAAAATTCCCCTGTATTCCTATAACAACTTGTCCAATTTCTATTTTTATTCCTTAGTACACCCCTCTAGGGATGTCTTCCCCCCATTGACTCTTATACAAATCAATTTTTCTTTTACAAATAACAAAACCTACTTCTTCCAAGAACTAATAAATTTCATAGCTTGGTTGGTAGTTACAAGTGAAAATTTAGACTTTCCCTTATGCATGTTGACGGTGAAGGATTTTTTGTCCTTAATGAGGAAATATTGGTTGGATACATACATGAAGATTGCATCTTACATGTACATATAAGAACTCCCAAACACATCTCCACATACATCAAATGGAACCACATCCAACTCTACTTCATTATTAAAATTGACATTGATAATTTTTTTTATCTTACACTATTTCGTTACCTTGATTTCAACATCCTTATTTATCCATTCCAATGGATATGGGATATGATGATCTAAAATTCCAATCTCAATTTGTTGACTAGCTCTAATACAATAAGATTCGCCTAAGATCCTAAGTCAAATAGAGCATAAAATTTCATCTTATTGACCTTTATGTTTATATGTAAGGCTTTGGCCAACTCCTTCTCTTCCTCTTGTTGAATGTTACTCAGGTTCACCCCCTTCTAGACTGATGTTCATACAATCTTTTAGTCCATGTCTAAGATGCTTTCCACCTGATTACTCAAATTTGTAGCCATGATATTTTTCTTCTTTTTCTCATTCTTCTAGTTCTTTAGGTTGATTTATGGATGTAGTTTATGACTCTTCTCCTTTGTATGTGCATCAATGTTATAATGGTTGCAGTTGTTGTTGGGATATTTATACTGGTGTTCTATGGATGCAATCTTTTTGTCCCACCCCTTTGCTTTTCTTCTTCCCTTATTTTGAATTTTTTGGTGTCCCTTTTTCTTTGATCCACTTTATTTCCATTTTTTTTGGCTCGTGTTTTCCAAGTACCATTCTTGTACACAAGTCTCATCCACCATTCTATGTTTGAACAACATCACTTGCTTCCATATATGGCTGTGAAGAACCCCTAGATACTTGAGGAATACATCTCAGTTCTTGGGATATATACCCAACATTATTTCCATCATCCTGAATTTCGTGGTGTGCTCCTATACACTCTGCGCCTTTCTTTGCCTAAAGTGATGCCACTAGATCCAATGGTCCTCCACATACTTGATTGGGTAGAATTGAGACTTTATGAGAGTTTTGAAATCCTCCCATTTAATCACTAGATGATCCCCATCTATCTCAGGGTTTTTGTATGGATTTCCCACTAGGTCAATGTGTCCTTCTAGTTTCAAATGGGAAAAATAATTTTGTTGTTCTTCCTCTAGTGATCAATGCTAAAATAAAATTATAACTATTGCAACTAGTGATTTAATTTCAAAATGTCTAATTTTCCTTGATATGGTTTAATATTGACCGTGAATTCCATATAGAATAGGGATTATGAATGGTTCATGAAACTCAAACTGGGATTTTCATCTTTAGGCTCTCTTTTAGACTTCTTCTATGGTTCATCTTGATCCCCTGAATTTCCCTAGGATTTGAGCTCCAAGCTAGAACCTTTGTCTTCTCCAATTCCAGGCTTATTTTATAGAGCCACCATGACAAGGTTCAAATTACAACTAATATTTGTTACCTAATCTTCAATCCTTGGAGTCTCTCCTTCATCAGATCTCAATGGTCATTAATAAATTTGCTGGCCATGGCTAGGGTTTTATGATTTTCTACTTATTGATATAGATCCCCAACAAATCCCTACAATATACCCAAAGACACATGCTCTAATACGAATTTGATATATAATTTGTCATGGATATTCCATTGGACAATTTTTCATAATGATATAATAAAAAATATATCAAAGATCCAAAAATCTATACTAGGAGGATTAATTTCCTTAAACTTTTTGTTGGTTCTAGAATTCACCACCCCTCTAAGAAGCATTTCCCTTAGGTTTTAAAAGCCAAAGTAGGCCTAGAAAACCCCAAAGGAGGCTAGACTTCATATAGAACCCTAAAGGTAGGAAAGAGCAGGAATATCCCACCCAACAATGTCCACAATAAGTATTGGCGGGTAGGCCACGCACATGGCTTGAACAACATTAGTTGGACAAGCGCACACACGGGTGCATGAGAGAGTTACACACACAAATATCTAACGATAGTGTTTGGAACGGGTTCCCCCAAGGACAGTTTTGGGGCTAAAATCCCATGTTTTAAGGCAATTTTGTAATAAAGTTGTAAAGTCTCCACATTTTATGGTCATGGAGTGCAAAGGTGTCAAGATTCATAAAGGGTTGTTTGCCCTTATTTTGTAAAGTGTAAAGTTGGGCTGTAAAGATCCACCCATGGTCTGTGGACCATGGGATTGTATAAAAAGGAGCTAAGTACGTAATCTCTAAGTAGTTAGAAGTGAATAGGAAGAATGAAGTGACGAGTCTTGGTAGAGGAGTCTAAGTGTTTCGGGTCTTAGCATAAGTAGAGGCTCTGCAATTGAGTGTGTAGAGGCCTAGGGTGGAAGTCCACAACTGAGTGTGTGGACCCCTGCAGCTGCATGCACAGGACGGATAGAGTCTATATTAATCTAAAGATATCAATAAAGAGAAGTATTATGCAAATTCTATGTATTTATTTCTTGTTAGTGCATCTGGTTATATTGCGTTTTGGGTTTAATTTACAATTTTTATGTGACTGTATTAGTTAATTAAACACAAGTAAGGATATTAGTTTACGTGACACTAACTGTGGTTGATTAGTAAGATAAGTAAAATGCTTAAGATAACTTGGGAACCTATACAATACACTAACATAACAACGCAGAAGAATCTGGACCGTAGGTTAACGCTGTGCAAAGGTGTGGAAACTTGGTTCCAGCATCCCCCCATACTGCTTCGGGTGAGACTTTGGTCCGTGCTCCGCAGGCTAATGCTAAAAGGGCCAGTAGTGTAGGGATTTGTTTGGCTAACTAACGGTGAACCTGGGTTAGGCCCCACAAAGCCAACAAATGGTTTTGTTGTCGGGACAAGAATCTGCATGAGAGATGTGTGATGTCATATCACTGGAATCTAACTAAGAAAGAGGTCGAAGACTAGTTGGATAGGAAGATTCTATAGGGATTAATGCACGATGTATGGAAGATGAAGAAACTCTTAAGGGTCTTCCCAAGACCCTTGGTAGACTGTAAGATTATCTGCAACTGTCACAAAGATACATGTATGTCAATATTCAATAAATAACTATCAAAGCAAGATTGATTCATTACCTCAAGCCTTCGTGTAGAGTTGTTGGAGAGCACAATACAGCTAGGTGGAAATCCCCTGAGCCAACTCCAGATCAAGTCCTGCACATAGAAAAGACAAGCATAATCACAACATAAAAACTTGATAATTAATGCATGAATATACAAAATACATCTATTTGTACATAACTAAGATACACATGCTAAAATACATTGAATAAACATATAAATGAATTATAGCACCAACATCACGGAGTAGACAATACAATTGCAATTCTATATTAATGTCAAAAGAGCGATTACAACCATCGATTTCATCAACCTTCCCTTACCCCTCCAGCTCCTCTCTCCCTCTCCCTTCTTACCAACTTCTTATGCTTAAGTCTGAGATTCTGCTCGATAATCAAGTAAGTTATCCTTTCAAATGATCTAGCCTCTATCACAATAGCCCTATCTCTGCTTATGTAGCATGCAAATTAGGGTTTCCAAGTTTCTCCATGAGTTTCTTTAGGTAAAAGAAATGATGTTTCCACTCTTTTGAGTTGTTTCCCATTTTCCTACTTCATTAGGATTAGAAATCCCCCAAATAGGTCAAACTTGGATGTTTCCTTGCTTTTTTGAGTTGATTTTGGAGAGAATATAGGGATATTTCTTAGTCAATTCACTCATTTGACCCTTAGATCTTCATTAGGGTTCACTAACGCTGCTCTCGAGGTAACAAGTAGAGTTACTTGGGTCACTAACACTCTGTTATGCTTGTTGAGAAGCTTTATAAAGCATGTTTCTAGTGTATAGATAGCATTAGCTTGGAAACAAGGCTTGTGAATTTGGTCATTGCTTCAATCATCATGTTTTTGCCCTCTGAACTAATGAGGAGGTCATTTTTCTATATAACAGATTCCCCCTAAAGTGTGAGATCAGAGGTTGCTACAATGGCCGAAACATTTTATACTTAACTGTTATGTTCCTTCCTTGACAAAAGGAGAGAGAGGATTAGAGTTTCAGTGCGGATTCAGTGTCATAATAGGATCATTCTAATGATCTGTCTCCAAAAAAAATATAGGCAACTTGGGAGAGGAAACAAGGCTGAGCGATGCAAGCCTCTACCCAAGGTATTTATTTCTGCTTCACCGAACATCATAGATCAATGCATGTGAATATATGTGTTGATGTCGAACATGCATGAAATCGTTTGATTACCAGTCAATAATGGAGACCGTTAATAGACGCGAGGAAGGCCACCAATAATGGTGATGGTCTCCAAGATGCACAATACAATCTAGCGAGTGTGAAAATTGTTTTTGTCGTCGAACACTCATAGAATCGCTTAACAAGGAGCCAAGAATGAGAACCCCTGATCAAACACAAGGTGACCTACCACTGATGTCTACAAGTACCAAGGCACTGAATGTGTTTCTGGGTTGTCTTTCTAGATAGAGTGTTGAAGTCGATAGGAAGAGACCTCTCGAAAGGTAGGTAATAATGTGTCCTATATCAATTGACACGAAACAGGACAAGAATGATTTGTTTTTTTTAGGAATCTTTGAGCATTAAGTCAAAACAATAGAGGGAATGATGAAAGAATATGCTTGATGGGTTGATGGAGGAAAAAAAAGGTTATCTCTTGAACAACAGAGGGCACGACAATGGTTTTAACCATGCAACACTAGAATCATGAACACCAAAGAGTGTTAGGATACAGAGATGCAAGAACATCATGGTATTTAGGCTAAACTCATAGGATGGTAGGATTCATATTGAGAGGCCGTCACAAGGAAGGTTTATCTAAGGGAGTGCCATGTTCAAGGGAATGACTGCTGGAAAATCACGCTTTCAAATATTGAACACAGTTGTATTGTCCACTTTTCCCCATTTGATTAGTTTAGTGAGTCCATATGGGTAAACTCATCGATCTTTTCATATTTTGAGAGTCTGAAAAGGACCACAAAAAGAGCAATACTATGTCTTATCTTATTAGTTTAATGAGTCCAGACAGGCAAACTCGTCGATATTTTCATGTTTTGAGAGTCTGAAAAGGATCTTAAAAAGAGTGACTCTACACCTCGTCTGTGTAATTTATTGAGTCCAGAAGAGAGAACTCAGTGGTCTTTTCATATTTAGAGATTTTGAAAAGATCATAAAGAACGACTCCAGGGTGGTCCCTTTGTCATAATTGTTAATTGGGTGCAACAAAAGTTGAACAGTAAACCCAGATTGGTTACTTTTCCATGAGTTAATCTACTGAGTCCAGATAAAGAGAAACCTATGTTCAATAGATGTTGACCTTATTTTGTTACAAGTATGAGGAGATGGACTAAACTCGATATTCGTTGTGAATTTTTAATGAGTCACGCGACGAAAAACTCAATACCTTCATCGAATTTAAACGAGTCAAATGAAGAAAACTCAAGGTATCTTTTTCAGTTTAGTGAGCAAGGAAAAATAGGTAAAATAACTGCTCATTCCTTCTTCGTAGATTTAATGAGCCCGAAGAAGGGAAAAGCTCAGGGATTTTTCAATTTAAGAGCAAGAAATGGTCCCAAAAAAGCAAGTGTTCTTTTTGTTGCCGTAGATTTGTAACGAGCCCGGTGACAAAAACTCTAGTATTTTCGGTTTAATGAGCGACAAAAGTACCTAAAAGAATGATCAGGTCATCTTCATAAGTTTTTAACGAGCTTGAAGAAAAAACTGGGGATTTTTTTAGTTTTATGAGCGAGAAAAAAGCGCCTAAAAGGAATGCTCATATGATGTTTTTCAGTGTAATGAGCTAGAAAAAGAGTGAAAAAGAGTTGCTCAGACCATGGTCGTATGTGTTTAACGAGCCCAACGATGAAGAACTCCAAGATTTTTTTATTTAAGAGTGATAAAATATCCCATAAAAGAAAGTTCTCATTGATAATTGCATGCGGCGATTGCTGCCATTCATTCTTGAAAGTACTTTCATAAAAAAAGCAGAAAAAACAGGAAAAAAAACAACAACAATTCTTGTCAATATAGGGTCATGCATGATAAAAAATAATGGGGAATGGACTACTTCCTCTTTAATGATTTCAATAAATCATGTCTCCAAAAATAAATATAAGAAAGTTCTTGAGCTTTCACATTCACCATTTTCACTATTTGAGAACTGTGAGAGTGTTTTGGAGCCAAAGAGGAGTAGATTTTCCACGGACGATTGCGGGAGATCAAAGCAACCATTCGACGTGCCGTCAGTCCTAGGTATATGCTAAACCTTGATATTGGCTTTACTTAACCGTTCTTATTAGCTTCTAGGGTGGATTTTTGCAGATCTGGGGAGCCCTAAATCAATATTTATGCACTAAAGCCCTCTTGTAGGCTTCTAGGGAGCATTAAACGCCCTTTACGAGTTGCTAGAGGGCGTTAATCCTCCCTGTGTATCACTGGGGGGAGCGTTAAAGCCATAGAGCGCATTTTAAAACCCCATGCAGTGATTCCTGGAGCTTTGTTGCCCCATTTTGACTGATTTTTGGGTTGTTTTACACAGGCTTTGGGCCATTATGACTAGCCTATGGAGAGAACGGGCCCATGACAGCCAAGAATTACTTATGCAAAATGATCCAACATGCATACTTGCATTGCGCCACTGTGGTTTGCTAAAGTATGCAAAGCTGGACTTGATGAAAGGGCAAGAGGACTTGTTGAGATGGATTATCCAGTGCTGGGATGAACATAAGCAGGTGTTCAAGATTGTAGATCATGAGTTGGTCATTGACCGTGATGATATTTACTTTTTGACTAGTTTGTCATGTTAGGGGGCACAAGAAAACCTGACCGGGGTAGGCTTGATCCTCGATCCACCCTAGAGCTAGTTCAACATTATTGTATCCCTGAGAGTGGACTTGTCAGCAACAGAGTCCCCATAGAGAGGATTAGGTCTAGATCTATGAGGGCCATTTTATGGTTGATTGTGCATTTGGCAGGGTGGAGAGTCCCGACGTTGCAGCAACGGCCCAATTATTGCTTGCAGTTGACTATGTCCAGCCTCAGATGTTCAATTGGTGTGAAGCAGTGCTTCACTAGTTGAAGGCAGAGTTGACTGCATGCAAGACTCAAACCCAACATAGTTTTGGGTATGACACTCTCATTGTCTCATTCATACTTGAGAGGGTACCTATTATGCACCCAAGGATGAGCTTGGGTCCCTTTGATTCGAAGGAGCCGAGACAGGAGCGATGGTCATCACTTGATCCTCGCACAGGAGGAGGACCTATCCAACACTTCTTCGAGGAAGAGTTCTTCAAGTGGCTTCATGGCCAGATTGTGATGATTGATGACTATGCATATGCGGGCAGGGACTTCACTAGTGACCTTGACTTGATGCTGCCTCCCAGGACCAACCGGGGTCTTCAAGGTGAGAATGATTTTTGTGAGTACTTAAATTATTTTTGAACTTTTGAATATTTATGTTATGTTTTTGTTGATTTTATGCGTGAACAAGTACTGACATGAATCTTTTTTCTTGACACAAATGTCGTGCCATTACAACCTATAGGTGAACCTCACCATATGAGGTGGGGAGGCCAACTACCTGCTGGGTGGGGTGATGATGACAGTCTTCACGAGGTTCTGAGGAACTTGGAGGGCTTGAGCATGGGTGTGCCCCCCTTCCTATGAGGGAGATCCCCGCTCATATGCAACGACACAGAGTCAGTGTGCCTGAGTGGTTTTTGGTTCCTCTTTGGAGGATAGCTAGAGCAGTGTTATCATTTCAGGAGCAGTAGGCTCTATTTAGCAAGAGCTTTGGCATAGCTAGTGGGTGTTTATAGCTAGGCTTAGTAGCCATTTTGTACTTAAAACATCCAAGTTTTGGAATATTTTTATGTAAAAGACTAGATTCGATCTATATATATCTACAAATATTTTTGTATTTTATGATGTAAATGTTTTTAAAGTGTTTTTTGTAAATTTTTAACTCTGTAAATTTTTACTTTTCATACATGTATCTATAGTGAATGAGACAGATGCCAATATAACACATAGTTTGCTAATGAATCAACAACTGTATTAAATTCTCTAGGAATATGTTCATATGTGATAACTTCAAATTGACGTTCCAAGAGTCGTACCCTTAAATAATGACGTAACAAGGTTGGGTTACGAATGTAATAATGATTTTTCAATTGCATAACAACAAGTTGAGAGTCTAACCTGACCACCAGATTGGAGATGTCCCTTGATGACACTTCAGTGAGAAGTGAAATTACGGACATGTACTCAACAATATCGTTGGTGGAAATACTAAGAAACACTCCCTCGAAACAAAACAGTTCCGACTCAGGTGTGTAAATGACCCAAGCAGTTGACGCAATGTACCATGTGTGATGACTGACACCATCTGCATATCCTACGTATGCTAAGGCTAATGAAGGCATCTGTATTACAAGAAAGATGTATGAGACAAATACTTCAATAAATACCAAAATAATCCAATCACATCAAAAAAGAAGCAAAACTTATAAATACATAAAATTACAAAGCACATGCCTATTGCAATACTAGGCATAATATTTTTTCGAATAGAGCCCATTTCGGGGCTCAGCGAGCAGGACTCCCTCCAAGTCCTGAAGTTCATATGCCCCTTTTGAGAGGGTTTTTTTGATGACATATGGACCAAGCCATAAGGGTTGAAGTGTTCCTGCCCCCAAGAGGTCATAGTTTTTATCATAGAGAAAAACAAGATCTCCCTCTTGGTAAGAAAGAGGCTTGACCTTTTTGTTGTACTGGGCTTTCACCTGATGCTTGTGGCCCTCGAGTGCTAACTAGGAATCTCGATGGGTTTCATCCAGTTGATTTAGGTATAGTAGGCACTCTTCTTTGGTAGTAGTGTTGGGCAAGAGTTCAACAAGGATTTGTAGGGAAGGAATTTGGCACTCAATTAGTAAAACTACTTCCAGGCCATAAGCTAGCTCAAAAGGTGTGAAGCCCGTAGTAGTCTTAACTGAAGTTTGGTATGCCCATAGCGCCGAATATAAAATTTGATGCCAGATAGTTTTATGATTCCCTACTAACCTACGAATCATGGTTTTTAAGATGCCATTGACAACCTCTACTTTACCATTATCTTGGGGTTAGTAGGAGGATGATTGGTCCTAGCGAAAACCTAGCAGCAATGTTAAGTCAAACATCATGTGATTCTGAAAATAAGACCCTTGGTCTGTAATGATCGTGCGGGGTACACTGAAGCGACAAATGACCTGATTAAATAGGGATAGCGTCAGAGTTTCCCCATTGGCCTGGAAGGTGGGAAGGGCTTCGACCCATTTCGTAAAATAGTCCACATCTACAATAATATAGTTGTGTCTAATAGAGGAAAAAAGATTGCAAGTTACAAAGTCTATCCCCCATTTGGCAAAGGGGTTGACGGAGATAACCGAGTGTTGGGTGTGGAGCCTGATTATCTTCTATATTCAAAGGTTTCAACTGGATGTATGCCCTAGTAAGATTGTACACCCCTCCACGCAGGGGGGTGTGGGGGGGGACTTGTCCCCCCCACGAGGGTCAGGGGGGGCTAATCCCCCCTGCTAGGGGGTCTAGGGGCCAGCGTGTTAGAAAATTATATATTACGGAGCAATGGAACACATAAAATATTGCAGAAATATAAACACAGAAAATGCACAAAACAAGAGACACAGATATACGTGGTTCACCCAGTTTGGGCTACGTCCACCTCGAACAGCCAGTCCTTCCTTTCTATTATCCGGCAAAATGAAGAGACACAACCTACAGCAAAGCCGCTGTAATATCCTCTGTTTTCTCTCACAGTCTCAA
>APFE031119812.1:21769-47423 GCA_000404065.3 Pinus taeda | reverse complement strand
CAAGGAGGATAGTATGACTATTGATGGAGCCATACTAACTGCAAATAGTCATGGTGACAAATTTTAGTGTAACAGCTGTACATGTAAACTGTGTGGAAGACATAGTACTACTATACACAGAAAGAATCGAAAACAGAATGAATGATTGTGTGCTTAATGTATCCGCGTGCTTGTATACATAAGAAAGCTGCGGAAGTATAAGTGAGGAACTCGGTGTAATAAGGGAGCAAAAAGGTTGTGAAGAGCCATATCCAATGGGGTTATGTCATGTATTTAGCCGTTAAACAGGTGTGCTAGAGAAGTACAATGAAGTATGAGTTAAAAACGGAGATCAAATCATGAGACCGTTAGGAATTAAAGTTGGAAGGCATGGTAGAATAATCACGACAATCAAATTGCATGATGACAAGTCAAGCAGTACTATGATTATATGAGTTATACAACTTATGTTTTATATTGTTATTTGAAATAAGTTTTTGTTCTTACCTCTAAAACCATACCTTTCCACTTGCTAACCTTTTGTTGTTTGCTTCTTCAGGTGCTTAGATGTTGATATGTCTTCAAAATTTGTTTTCGTCTCCAATACTTGCATATGAAATTTATTATGAACTAGCCTTTTCATTTTTTTGAACTAATGATCAAACTGTTACTGCAGAGTCAGATTGGCTGCAGAACATGATTAGCTACGGAATTGGAACAACTGCGGAATGTAAAATAGAGAATAAAATGTGACTTTATGAATGAATGAAATGGAGATGACTGTGTGGATGAAAATATGATAGAATGGAAATGAAAAATGGAGGTGGAAGAAATTCTGAAGAAGAAAAATTTATTAGTGAAATATGGTGGTGGAGTGGAGTGAAACTTGCAGACGTAAAACAGAATGAAATGAAGTAAAACAATGAATTTTCAGAATGCACAATGAGTCACCATTTTTTAGAAAATATAGGGTGTTAGAGTTTTATGATTTTCACCCTGTATTTTCTGTATAAGCATGCTAATCAGTGATTGGTTTTCAACCTTATACAATTTCTTTTTTTTTAGATATGATGAAAAGAACAAAGACTAAGTTGGTGGAGAAGAAGGATTCTTCTTCACCAACTTCATTTCAGAATTATTTTGAAAAATATTGATGAACTCCTCCTTTGAGATTGGTTTTTGATAGATTTTCAAGCTATGACCATTCACAAGGAGAGGATTTTGATTCTCATCGATTGTTCTGATTATTACTGCTCCATTATTGAAAAACTTTTCAATCTCATATGGCCCAAGCCAATGAGTTTGAAACTTTCCTTGAAAATCCTTAAACTTTGAATCAAATAATAGTGCCCAATCTCCCTCTTGAAACCTTTTGTCCTTGATGTACTTGTCATGCCACTTAGCTCTTTGTTGCTGAACTAGACCAGTTCTTTGAACAACCTCTTGTCTGATTTTGTCAAGTTCATTTAACTACTCCAATCTATGCTTTTGAGCTTCTGATAGATCCATCCCCAATTGAACTACCATCTTGAAGGTTTTGAGTTGGAAGTCTATGGGGAACAGGACTTGTTTCCCATAAACAAGTTCATAGGGTGTATGTCCTGTTGTGTTCCTCCATGTAGTACTATAGGCCCACAAGGCTTCCAGAAGCCTTTTTGCCCAATCTCTTCTATGTAGATGCATAGTCTTGGTGAGGATTCCTTCAATCACTTTATTTGTAGGCTCCACTTGACTATTTGCTTGTGGATGATAGGGAGTGGATTTTCTATGCTTGATCTTGTACTCTTCCATAAGCCTCTCCATAATTTTGGATGTGAATTGAATTCCTTGATCTGTCACAATTTCTCTTGGAACACCAAAGCGAGTAAAAATATCCTAAAAAAGAAAACTAATTACAGATTTTTCATTAACAAAAAGTAATGCTCTGGCTTCTACCCATTTGGTGACATAATCAATGCATACCAATATATACCTTTTCTGCTTGGATGGAGGATTAATAGGTCTAATAAAGTCTAAAGCTGATTTTTCAAAGGGTTAGATAAGTACCTAAGGTTGTAATGGCATTTCATTTGAGGGAGAATGTTTCCCTACCCTTTGGCAGTTGTCGCACCTTATGACATATTCTTTAGCATCTCTGAAGATGGATGGCCAATAATATCCTAAAGAAAGGATTTTATAGGTTGTCCTCTTGTCATCAAAGTGTCTACCACATGGCTCATCATGATATGCTTTGAGAATATCAGGCATTTCATCTTCCCTGACACACCTTCTGATCATAAGATCTAGCCCTGTTTTATACAATTCGTTAGTGATCCATGAATATCTTGCACTATTTTGAATAATTTTTCTTTTCTCTCTAGGAAATAAATGTGAAGGTAACTTCCCTATAACAAAGTAGTTAACAACATCTGCAAACCAAGGAGTTTGAGTAGTTACTGCAAATAGATATTCATCAAGAAAATTATCCTCAACCGGAGAGTCTTCTTTGATATTCTGAATCTTGGACAAGAAATCAACAACTGTGTTTTGTTTTCCAGGTCTATCTAGCACAATAATGTTGAATTCTTGCAAAATTAAAAGCCATCTTGTAACTCTGCCATTAGTAATAGGTTTATTCATCAAATATCTAATTGCAGAGTGATCTGTATGAACAAAAGTTTCATAGCCTGTTATATAGTGTCTAAACTTGTTAATTGCATGAACAACAACTAAGAACTCTTTTTCATTCACAGTATAGTTCAACTCAATGGGAGTCAAATTTTTACTTGTGTAGTAAATGGCATAAGGAATCAAATCTTTTTGTCCCAATACATCTCCTAGAGCTGTATCTAAAGAATCTGTAGAAATATGGAAAGGAAGTTTCCAATTTGGTCCTCTTAAGATAGGTGCTTCAGATATTTTTTCTTTCAAGGTTTCAAATGCTAGTTGGCAATCATGATTCCACTTGAATTCACAATCTTTTGTAAGAAATTTGAAGATTGGAGATGCTAATTTGGTAAAGTTTTCTATAAACCTTCTATAATATCATATAAATCCTAGAAAACTTCTAACATATTTATGGCAATTTGGAATTGGTAACTTAGAGATGACTTTAACTTTTGATTTGTCTACTGTAATCCCATCTCTTGAAATGTGATGTCCTAAAACAATACCTTCTGTAAAAATCATAAAGCATTTTTCATGGCTTAGTGAAAGGTTTGTTTCTTTACATCTTTTAAGGACTTTTTCCAAATTTTCCAAAGCTTCTTCAAATGTGTTACCATAGACTATAAAATGATCCATATATACCTCTACACAATCATGTATTAGATCAGAAAAAAATTCCTAGTACTGCTCTTTGGAATGTTGCTGGTGCATTACATAACCCAAAAGGAAGCACTCGATAGGAAAAATTTCCCCATGGACAAGTAAATGTGGTTTTATTCTGATCCTTAGGTGCTACCTGAATTTGATTATAACCACTAAAACCATCCAAGAATGAGAAATACTTTTTACTTGCTAATGTATCTAATACCTGATCTATAAAGGGAAAAGGAAAGTGATCTTTCAAGGTTGCTTTATTCAATTTTCTATAATCAATGCACCCTCCATTTACTATTCTTTTTAGGCAAAATTACCAAAGGAGAAACCCATTAGCTATATGAGATTAGGTAAATGAAGTTTACATTGAGTAATTTTGGGAGCTCTTCTTTCACAATTTCCCTAAGATTTGGATTCATTCTTCTTTGAGGTTGTTTGATTGGTCTACTTTTTTCCTCAATATAGATAGGATGGATACAAGTCTTAGGATCAATACCTTTCATGTCAGTATACTCCCATGCAAATGCAACAGAATGTTTTTGTAATATTTTCGTTATCTCTTCTTGTTGTAGTTTCTCCAAGTTTTTGTTTATGTTCAATGTTCTACCTGGAAAAATTTCAATTGTAGAGCTACCAAACTCTTCCATAGAATAGAGAGACATCTGCCTAGATGATAAGTATTCAACATTAGATTTTCTTGGAATTGTGGATGATCATCTGAAGATGTTTCAAAATTTTCCAATTTGTTCAAAATTTGACTATCTTCACTAATTTCTGATATACTAAAGATAGGTTGAATACAATCTTCATCATCGATCCATTCTTTGTCATCTATTTCTGTGATTGCTTTTTTTGGAGGATACAAAGTAAATTTCTTTGTTGAATTACCTTAAGAAAAGTACATGTCACCATATCTACAACTAATAAAAGCATTAGCTGTGGCAAGCCAAGGTCTTCCTAAGATGAGTGGGTGTCCTCCTAGATTATTCTTGGGAGTTAAAATCATGAAATCAACAGGTTTGAAATCATAAAATCATAAAATTTCTTCTAGCACACCATCTGGTTTGATTACTGATCTATCTGCAAGTTGCAGTAAGGTAGGTGTGTAAATAAGGTTAGGAAGTTTAAGCTGCTCTATAGTTTGTCTACTCATAATGTCTATTGCTGCCCTTAAGTCAATCAATATGTTTGGAATTTCAGTCCCATTTATGTGTGTCTTGACAATTGGACTTCCTAGATCCACATATTTCTGCATGGCAATCTTTCCCATCATGATATCTGCTATTTTTCCTACTAGGTGAATTCTTTTTGTTTCTCTTGGTTTTCTTCCTGGTCTTTTGATGCTCAACTCCTTTATTGTCTTGGCTAGAATTCGAATTTCTCTAATGGCTTGTAACAAACGAATATTGATACAAACATTCTTCAATTCATCTAGGAAGTCATAATTGGGCAACAAGATCTGTTTTTCTACTCCTCTATCAATTTGTAATCTCTCAAGAAAAGGAGGTGTAGAAGTAGATGCTAGTTGCTCAATTATAGGAGTTGTGTTTATTGACTCTTTTTCTTTTTCTTTTTGAATGTCTTGGTTTTGGAGGGATGTTCCCCAAAAATTTTATTGACTTTTAGAGAATCCTCCTCAGAAGTGTCTTGTTCTTGAATATCTATAGAAGGTTTTTCCTTTCCTAATATGCTATCAGATGTAAGTTGAACATCATTAAGATCTATAGGAGAGATCATGTAAGTAGGAAATTGTTGTCCTTCTACCATGTAAGCATTATGAGGGTTTTTATTATTGGGGTTTGGTAATGGTTGGGTTGGTAGTTGATTTGGTTTTTGTTGAAATGGAAGTACGAGTTGAGGATTTTGACTTTGTTGTGGAGGTTGTTGTGGAAATGGCAATGAAAGGTGAGGGCTTTGATTTGGAAGTTGTAGTTGTTGTTTCTACTACTGATTTTGTGCGGGAGGATAGCTCTGATAAGATGGAGGATATTAATAATATTGAGCAAATCTCCCATAAGGATTTTGTACCCCTTGTGCCCATTGTTGAGATTGATACTGAGACTGAGGTTGAGGCCAAGGTTACTGCCAAGAATTCCAGTTTGGTGGGGGCTGAAAATACATTGGATTGTTAAATCCTTGATTCTGTTGCCCCTGCGAAGGTCTTCTTGCAACAAAACAAAGAGGTTCGTTAGGATTTGGGACTCTTTCCTCTTGAAAAACAACCTTAAGACTTGGGATTGAAGGACAATCCTTGGTCTTATGAATTTCTGAACAAATCATACAAATTTCTACAATTTTTTCATCTAAAGGGAATTCCTTTAGAGCATGTTTCTTTCTGCATTTTGGACAAAAGATGGCTAAAGCATCAACCTCTGTTTTATGCTTGTTTTGGATTTTGAGGGTGTCTAACTGCTCACTAAGGCTCCCTAAAATATTAGTTTTAAACTCATCAAGCATATTACCAATTTCTGCCCTACTTACAGATCCGGTTGCAGATTTGTTTTCTCAAGAGAAGGATCTCTCGGTCCTTTCGCTGTTTTAGATCCCCCCCTTGGGAGCTGAACACATAGTTCTGCTATGTCACTTAATGGGAGTTGAGAGATGTCTCCCTTCCCCATCATGTTAAGGATATCTATCCATTCATCTCTAATGGCCTTTAACGAAAGAGCTTTCAAAGTTTCTTCATCTAAATTGTTCATTTTTGCTCTTTTCAAATTGTAGTTGAATCTCTCAAGAAAATCCTCTAAGTTTTCATCTTCCTTTGCATAATTTTGAACACCTCATCGTTATGATTGGTAGGAATACAATAATCCAAATATCTATCCAAAAATGCATGTTTCATGTCATTCCAAATTCTAATGGATTGAGTGACTAACCCCATAAACCATTTCAAAGCAGCCCCTTGTAGTATTGAAGGGAACAATTTGAGTTTTTTAGAGTCTTCTAGATAGTCATAGGTTCTGCACAAGACTTCAAACTCAAACAAAAATGTTTCAAGGTCCTCACTTCTCAACCCATAAAAGTTTGGGAGGACAAATGGTGAAATGTTTTTCATTGTGGTATGTGTTTCCTCATCTACTATAGGGAATCCAAATGAGTTATCTATTTCCCTATTTATTCTACCTCCTCGATTATTACCTCTACCTCCTCCATTGTTTCCTCTACCTCTCCCTCTACCCCCTCCTCCAAACAGTGTGAATTCTCCATCTTGTTCTTCTGCCATTATAGTTTCTTCAAAGTCAATATAAGGCTCAACCTGCAAGGTTATTCCTTCCTTCTTCGGTTCTTCTATTAATGGACTATGGGAGAGATTTCCTACTTTTTCTCCCTCACCAGATAGTCCTAATTATTCAACCACAATAGGCTTCCTTGTGGAAGTGAAAAAGGTCTTCTCTCTTAGCACTGCTTTGGTGGATGATGTAGGAGAATATTCTGATTGAATTTCTGCCCCTTGAATTCCAGGAATCCTATGGCTGGGAGTATGAGTCTAGGATGGAGGTGTGTCTTTCCTAACTCTTAGTGGAGTAAGTGGAGTTGTAGGAATCGAGCTTCTGCCCCTAACTATAAATCTACCCCTAGAATCTCTTTCTCTATGCATGTCATTGTTTTGTTTTGTTGTTTTGATTTTTTTTTAATGAATGTAAGAGATAAGACTACCTAGTTACACTTCCCCGGCAATGGTGCCAAAATGTTCAGTCAATTTAGTGTCCTAAATTGCTACATAAATTATCAACCCAGGTATCATAAACTGATGAAGTGTAGTGCACTGTATGTGCTAGATGACCCTTTTTTACCTCACTATTTTTGAGTTTATGTTTGTTTTGGGGTTTTACTCTTTTGATTCCTAATGTTCTGCAATGTAATCTACAAAATCTTTAATCTACTGCTGCTAAGAATCTAGAGAAATGAAGTGAGAGCTAAAAGTGCTTTTAGGCCAAATTTGGAAGTAAAGTTTTTTTAATCAAGAAAATGAAAATAGAGCCTCTCTTCTTTCTATTATGATTGTTTCCAAAACATGAACTGAAAGGACTTTTAAAACTACTATCTACTCAATTACAAAACCAAAGATTAAATGAGAGAATGAGATGGCAACTATCTATGATAAATAAAAAATGAAGTACTAGAAATAAGATTACCTCTACTGTCTACTCTATTTGAAGAATTAAAGCTTAATGAACTAATGAAGATGAAATTGCAGCTGAACTAAGTGGAAAACTAAAAATGAAATTGCAACTATTCTATTTTGAAAGCAAGGCTAAATGAGGTATTGTTGTCACTCTGCTACATAATTAAGGGAGAACTACCTTCTTATGATAGCAATTTGAGAGATTTCATTCTTCATCATTCTAAGAAAAGTAAACATGAAAATGCAAGGAAAGACTCATTCATAAATAAAACATTTCACCACTCAGTTTTAGGATTAACCTTCAACTGAAATGGTTTTTGGAAATATCCATTTATATCATGAGTTACTAAACTGATAAGAAAATGACATTGAACAACTTAACTCAAAAACTAATGAACAACAATTGTAATGAAAGGCTCATTCATAAATGTAACATTTCACCACTTAGTTTTAGGATTAACCTTCAACTGAAAGGCTTTTGGAAACATTCATTTATATCATGAGTGACTACACTAATAAGAAAATGGCATTGAACAACTTAATTTAAATTCTAGAAACTAAGGAACAACAGATGAAATAAATCAATTTATGCTACTGCCATCAACTTAAAGCTACAGTTAAGAAACTAAAAAGCAATGAAAACCAAAGGACTATTCTACGCTGGAATACAACTACTCTGAGTTAGTGAAAAATGACATAAGTTGCATGATACATAGAGTTAGAAAACGATTATGAACATGATGAAAAAAACATAGTGAATTTACAATTAAACTAAAAAAAGACAAACAGAAATAAAAGCATGTACCCTTCACCACGCAGGGGCCTTCTGCAAGGTCTCGGATTATGAACACGGAATCAACACTTCACAAGTAGTGCTTCAGGTATCCATTGAAAACAGAGTTTTTATATTAAAATAGAACACTAAGTTTTTCACACTACAAAGCGGAAATTTGCACTATTACATAAGCAAAAACTTGAACTTGTTCTACGTTCTACACGTTGGTATTTATAGGAAAAATATACAACTGTTTGAAGAGATAAATCAGCTGTAGCAAAACACATAGACAGGTAATGTGTGCGGAATTCTTGTCTTCAGTTGCCTTGAAACATAAATCTTCTAATAGTGGCTATTGGATTATGTTTGTGCAGGTGGCAGATGAAGTCCTTGGCTTCAAGAGACTGCCTCAAATCCATCACTGAGGATCATGTAAAAATAGAGTCCTACTTGCCATGGGTTTCTTTAGTTGACTTCCCTTTGACCGTAGTCCTCCACATCGATTTTGGCCAAATGGATAGGATACAATCCATGCTCTGACGTTTTCCAAGCTACCCATGTGGTCCTTTTCTTCTCTTGACACCTGTAACCTACAAAAGTGTGGAGATGGTTGTGGAACAACCTGTTAGCTACGGAATGTGGCTGCGTTCCATAGCTGAAAGACAAAAACCTATTCAAATAACAAACATAACAATATAACTTGTAAATCATTGAAATATAGTCCTTGAGGCAATGTGTAATGGCTTTTGATGATTAACGATGCATTTTTCATGCAAAAGAAAAGGAAGAAGGACGAGAAAGTTGATTAAGAGAGAGGCAGTTTTGGAACTCAACAATCCGTTTAGTTGGCTCACTTACTGAGGCCAAACATAGGAATCAAGTCAGGTAGGAGGTTGAAGAATACTTGGACCAACTCAGGTAGATTTCCACCAAGGATTATCTTGAGGTGAACAAGAATAATATGCAGAAGTACATTCGTGGTCCTGTATAGATCAACACTATGTTGCTCCTGCTTAAGAAGAAAATTTAGATCGGTTCAAAATCAGTGTATTAGATGCAATGGAGGCTAGAGTCAGCTTCCAACCTGATCCCATTGCACATTTTAGGGAAGTCATCACACATTACAAAGATTGGCACCACTATGTGACCAAGAAACTACAAGTTGAAGTGGTTGAGCTGGAGTTCCCCAAAATCAATCTTAACTTGTTTTGTATTATTAGGTTGTCTAACTAAATCCACCCAATTTTGTATTATATGGGTATGAGCGATATTGTAATAATTTGTTTTTAATTAATTTTAAGTGAAATTCCAAGTGTCAATTGTGGAATGTGAAGAGTCATTTTGTAATGAAGTCCAAAGGTCATGGTTGAAGGATGTCAAACAATCACGAGGGAAGTCAAAGAGTCACAAAGGGAGATGGATATTCACCTCTTTTGTTATAAATATACCCTCATTAGTCATGTAAATTCCTTTTTTCTGGGATTTTAGCTTAGGATCAGAAACTGAGGAGTTTTATTGAGAGCCTTGGCTTCTTCGTAGAATAGAGGGAGTATATTTCTTTGGAGTATCATGTGTTGGCTTCATTTTCCACTATTGGCACTAGAGGTTTGTCAATTGTATATGTATTCTTGAGACTTTCACTTTAGTAAAAGCTCATAGATGACAGATTTTGGTGCATATGTTGTGAATATAGTAGGACTATTCTTTATATGTTTTCAATATATGTTATTTCATTTACGCTAATGCTTATGAACTATTTCGTTTGCATTATTATGAATCTTGTTGAATGCGTGATGTTATTTATTTCCATCGTAGTTAACTTGTAAACTATTTTGCAAGCTAACTTATGATCCCTTTTTATGCTTGTGTGTTCCTTTCAAACTATGTACTATTACATGCTTCTAAGGGGATCACTCACTTTTCCTTCGTTGTGTTAGAACCTTTCATCCATTGCACTTGAACCTTCACAAAGTTATACAATTGTTTCACAAAAGTCACGAATACATCATTCTATGCGTTATTGCAGCCAAGGCATAACACTTAACCCCACTATTTCGCAACCGGGTCATACTACGGATGGGGCTCCTACGCCAAACGGTGTGAGGTCTAATTGGGACCACATATCAAGGAGACCTGTTTGAATGTCGGCAGGTCCAACATTGTCAACAACACCTTTAAGACATCTCTTCAAATGTTTTGCATGTAAATAGACATAAATTAGCTACAATAATATTGTCATACCACAATACTATCCCCATCCACAAAACAACATTTTTACGTTATTGCAACCAGCTTGGCCTTCGCATGCACAATCATTTATAGGGGAACCTAACTAGGAAAAATCCCTCAAGCCTCTTTGCATTAATAAGATGAATATAAAACTATTACAATTGTTAGCTCCAACTCTGAGCTAAACTTGAAAAATAATAAGTGTTCTCTCTGCTCATTGACAAATGTTGGCCACCACTTAGTAAACTATTTTCTCACTAAGCCTCCTATTTCCTTGCGCAAATCCTAAGGAAATTAGCCCCTAAAAGACATAAATTTCCTCCAAATTGATTGCACAATTGGATTGATCACTAAGTGCATGCAACACCTATACACTCATAATTAGCATACAAATCTTGTTACATTGCCTTTTTATCTCCACTTCAATTGAGGAACTCAAATTCCTTGCATACACTATCTATTTTGGGATGATTGATCAATTAAATCGTATATCTTTGAGTTAGATTGTTGTCCCACTGCATAATTGACCTTCAACTGACTCCAACAATAGTTAGAGGTCAGTTAACTGAACATAAATGAAATGCATTACTAAATTTAGCAATCACACATTCATAACTGAAATCGAAGCCCTCTAACTCGAATTTACTGAGATAACTGAGTGACATGAGCCATGTCACACAAGTTAACTGCCTCCAAGTTGTCTTGTTGATGTGGAAATTAAATTTACTTAATTTTACTAAGGCTAACGTAAATTGAGCCGTTCTTGCTACATTTTTTTCAACACTCCCTCTTAGAAAGAAAGGGAGTTTTCACCACCCCTATCCTGCACTTGCGGAATTCAAATTTACCTCTTCAGAATGGCTTTTTCAAGATGTCAACATATTTCTACTCAATTGGAATGTATTATAGAAACATAATTCTCCTCTACACACAATCTCGCAAATGATTGTTGGGTGTGTGTTATATTCTCTCCACAACTAGCCCCACGCGCGGGGGGTCACAGGGGGGGTGGGGTTAGAAGCCTCCCCTATTTGTTGCACCAGGCATAGTGCCCTGAGGAATTTTTTTTGACCCTATATTAGGTGGGTAGACCTACCTATGGTTTTGTGCGTAGTTTTCACACATGGTTTTGGACATGATGGTTTTCTGCCCATGGTATTTGGTAGATTTGGTCAATGGAACTATGGTTTATGGATGCTTCGACATGTATATATATATATGTATCGTAACATTGAAAGGAATATAATGAAAAATCAATCTGGTAGTTCCAGTTTTGGCATCCAGGGGAAATATCTGTGTATATCTATTTTATGTTTTATGCTCTCGCCATTGTTTATTTTCTGTTTTTTAGAATTCTTATGCAGGTAAATTTTGTACAAGGTTAAAACCTCCATTTGGTATCAAAGGTGTTTTGGATTCAAGGGGATGCCTTTGCTGCTTAGGGGTTTTGTTCGGGCCTGTCAGTGGGAGATCTACGGGATTGATTCTTGTGATGAATGAAGATGGCGATCAATGGAAAGATAGAGATCGAGAGATTTAATGATCAAAGTTCTGAGTTGTGGAAACTCAAGATGGAGGATTTGCTAATGGATAAAGATCAATAGATCGTTGTAGATTCAGGTACTAAACCAGCAACAATGTCAGCTAATGACTGGGTGAAGTTGGATCAGAAGGCAAAGAGCACAACAATGTTGTGTATATCAGATTCAATATTGTTTAATGTGTCAAGGGAAGCTTTGACGAAGGCTTTGTGGGACAAGTTAGGGAATTTGTATGAATCTAAGTCTCTAGTGAATAAACTGTTCCTATGGAAAAATATGTATAACTTGAGGATGAGGGACGGAGACTCGGTGATAGAGCATTTGAATGCCTTTAATAATGTGGTAAGCCAATTTTTATCTGTTGATATACGAATTTCAGATGAAGATAAGTGCATCAGTTTGTTGTGTTCTCTACCAGATTTGTGGGATAGTCTGGTTGTTGCAATAGGTAGTAATGTGACTGCCTTGTAGTTTGATGAAATAGTCTCATCCTTGTTGTCAGAGGAGATGAGATGGAAAAATATAGAGGGTTAGAATGGTGATTCCTTGTCTATACGAGGATGGTCCCAGAGCAGAAACAAAAATATATCCTCGAGTGGGAGATATAAATCTAGAGGAAGATCTAAATATCTAGGAAAACATGTAAAGTTGTGCTGGAAATGTAGAAAGGAAGGGCACTTCAAAAAGGACTATAGATATAAAGCTCCTGAGAAATGAAAGGGATATGATGATGCTCCTTTTGTAGAGGTGAAAACCACGTCTGATGAAGGTGGGGATTTCTACTTGGCTTCTTCTTCAATTACACATGTAGATCATGAAACATGGTTGATTGAATCAGGTGCATCCTTTCCCTCCACTCCACACAGAGAATGGTTCTACAAGCATGATAAATATGATGGTGGTGATGTCTTCTTAGGGGATGGCAAGAATGCTAGAATCATCAATCATGGAAAAGTTAAGTTGAAATTACAAGGTGGAAGGATTAGAACACTTCCAGGTGTTCTGCATATTCTTGCATTGGCTAGAAATCTGATTTCTGTAAGCAAGTTGGATGATGTAGGTGTAAAAAAAAGTGTTCGAGAAAGATACCTACAATATGGTTCAAGGAGAACTGGTATTGATGCGGGGAGTTTGTATTGGAACTCTGTAGAAGCTTCAGGGTAGCAGTGCTATTGATGGGTGCAACATTTCTTTGGTTCCAGAAAGTGGAGCAGAAAATCTAGTGGTCTCTGGAGAAAAGACCATGATATGGCATCAAAGGCTTAGACATATTGGAGAGAAGGGCCTTTGAATACTTCATGGTAATGGTATGTTAGAAGGTATGTCTAATTTCTCTCTAGATTTTGATTTATGTGAAAATTGTGTATATGGGAAGCAGAATTAGGTGAGTTTCCCCTTTGGTGCTAAGAGGGAGAAACGAATATTAGAGCTTGTGCACAGTGATGTTTTTGGACCTATGTCGATTCCATCACTGGGTAAGTCTATTTACTATGTATCATTTATAGATGACTTCTCAAGGAATACATGGATATATTTCCTGAGGAATAAATTTGAAGTTTTTGACAGGTTTAAATAATTTAAGGCTTTGGTGGAAAACCAGACAAAGAAGAAGATAAAGGTGTTGAGGACAAATAATGGTGGAGAGTTTTGCAAGAAGGAATTTGAAGAGTTCTATAAGAAGTGTGGTATAGAACGACAAAAGACTACTCCATACACACCTCAGCAAAGTGGAGTTGTAGAAAGAATGATCAGGGCATTGATGGAAAATGCACGAATAATGCTTAGTGGTGTTGGGTTAGGACATGAATTTTGGGCAGAGGCGGTGGAGACTATATGTTACTTGGTCAACATATCACCTTCATCAACATTGCAGGATAAGAATCCACAAGAGGTATGGACTGGTAAGAAACCCTTTCTTTCACATTCGAGGGTACTTGGATGTGATGCATATGTAAATGTTCTAAAGGAGAAAAGAACCAAGTTGGATAGTAAATCTGAAAGGTGCATATTTATTAGGTGTAAGGATAGTTTAAAAGGTTATAAAATTTGGAACCCAGAAACATGGAAGCTAGTGTACAACCATGATGTGGTGTTTAGAGAGGTGAAAGATGTTATTAAACATGAATTCATACCAAAGGAACCTGAGAAGATAGAGTTTGATCTAAAGGAGGACGAATCAGACTCTACAACAGAATAAGAATCAAAAGATGAAGAGACACAAACTCCAGTTGTGAGAATATTTGTCTAAATTTGGCTTTATCGATTACTGATGATGATCCCATAATTTCCAGGGAAGTAGTAGATTTATAGGTTGGCAAATTCTGGAAAGAGGCCATGGTTGATGAAATGGCATCTTTGCACAAAAATGAGGTTTGGGATCTGGTGGATTCGCCGGTTGGAAGGAAACCTATTGAAATCAAATGGGTGTTTAAGAAGAAAATGAATGCATAAGGCAAGGTGGAGAAATACAAAGCTCAGTTTGTAGCAAAAGGTTATTCCCAGGCGTTGGGAATTGATTTTGGTGATATTTTTTCTCCTGTTTCCAAGGTAGCTTCTATTAGATTACTTTTTATATGTTGTTGTTGGTTTTGATTTTGAGGTATAGAAGATGGATGTGAGGACAACATTTCTTTATGGGGATCTGGAAGAAGAGATCTACATGAAACAACCTGAAGGCTTTGCGGTGAAGGGTAAGAAAGAAATGGTATGCAAGTTAAAAAATATATATGTACAGGTTAAAACAATCACCAAGGATGTGGTATCATAAATTTTATACATATATCGGTACATGGCTTCACCAAAAGAAAAGTAGATCATTGTGTGTATTTTAAATTAATTGGTGACCATGTTATTTATTTGGTCTTGTATGCGGATGACATGTCGCTAATTGGAAATAACAAAAAAATAATCCAGGAATTGAAGACCCAATTGTCGTCTAAATTCAACATGAAAGATCTTGATGCTTCAAACTATATTTTGGGCATGGAAATTAAACGAGATCAGGCAAAGAGGAAGCTCTGGTTAAACCAGAGGAAATATGTCGAGACAATACTGCAAAGGTTTAATATGCACGATAGTAAAACAGTGAAGGTTCCAATTCATATAAGTGTAAAGTTAACTAATAAACAATGTTCCAAGACACAAGAAGAGGAAAAGGAATTGTCCCATGTTCCATATGCAAGTGCAGTTGGTAACTTGATGTATGCAATGGTTTGTACTAGACTAGACATTGCACATCCAGTGGGAGTATTGAGAAGGTTTATGTCAAAACCAAGGAAGGAGAATTGGACAACAGTGGAATGAGTTTTTTGGTATTTGCGTGGTAGTAGTGATTATGGACTGTGCTACCAAGGAAGACCAAGATTGGATAGAGTTTTGGACATCCATGGCTTTGCTGATGCAAACTGGGCTGGAGATCTAGATCAGAGAAGATCTACAAGGGGGTATGTGTTTAACCTATTTGGAGGTGCAGTCAATTGGATGAGTAAGAGTCAGTCTATAGTGGCACTTTTAACTACAGAGACAGAATACATGGCAGCCACTCATGCAAGCAAGGAAGCAATTTGGTTGCAGAGTGTTAGGTCCCTATACTACTAGTGTAACCCCTTATTGTTATTAGTACAACCCCCTTATTATATTGTTTTCCCATGTAGTCCCCATATTGTTATTATTGTGCCCCATAGAAGCCCACTATTGTTATTGTTGTGCCCTTACATTATTATGTTATGTCGGCTTTGATTGTATTATGACCCCTTAGACTCCTATATATAGAAAGGAGGTCTTGTTATTTGTATCATCCAAGAATTGTTCATTTGTGTAATGTAAAGGAGGTTGCCCCCTCGAAGAGGCTGATTTTGAAGTCGTTGATCTATCTTTTTTATCTGTTTGTGAGCTGTTTCCATAACATTTGATATCAGAGCATTGGATTCTAGGGTTTCGTTGCTCCAAACATGTCATCTGGAATTATCACTATAACTTTTGTTCTGCGACGTTTCAGAAGCTAAAATAAAACCCATCTAAACTGAAATCATTCTGAACCTTGGGTCTGAATTTCAAAGCTTGTCTCACTATATTTTCGCAGATATGATATGTGGAAGTTAGGATTTTTGCAGACTCCCAAATTACATCCCAAACAGGTGACCTTGGGAAAATCATCATAACTCTCTCGGAGCATCTGATTCAAATTTCATAAAAAGTGATAGAAAAAATATGGACTATAGTATGTTGGGTATCATTTTCAGAACCTAAGGTAGAAATCGTGACACTTGGCACATCGTACAAGTTCACTCTACTAAACCAATCTATAATAAGGTCATTGCAGGAGATTTGGAATAAATCTTTCTTCGGAAATCAAATTAAGATTATATTTGCGGGGTTAGAAATAGGATGCAGAAGGATATCATAGGCCAAAATTTCAAAAATTAAAGATATGAAATTATAGAGTTACAGTGGTTTCAAGGTCGAGCTTAGAAAATCAAGAAAAAACGATATGAGGGAGTTTGATGGAAAGGATCCAGTAAATTGGATACTACAGATGGAGCAATATTTTGATCTACATGAAGTGCAATTGTTACAAAAGGTACATATTGTATTTTTATATTTAGAACCGAATCAATTTTTTATGGTATAAAGGGCTTTGTTCTCATAAACCACTTGTCACGTGGTCAATTTTCATGGAGGATATGATAGCACATTATGAGGATACAAGGAGAAACACCTTCTTTGGCCAATTGATAAATCTCAAACAAAAGGGTTCAATGACAGAGCACATTGAGGACTTTCAAAAATTGAATATAAGGGTAAGTGACATTCCAGAGAAGTAGAGGATTGATGTCTTCATAGGGACTTTAAAGGATAACATTCAACATGAGGTTCTTCTTTGGGAACCTGATTCATTGGAGAAGGCATTCAGGTTGGCAAGACAAATTGAAAGAAAAATTATGGAAAAAAGAAATCCTACCACTCACAATTATAAATATGGAAGCGTTGTTGCTCCTAGCCTTCCACAACCTACAAGGTTGACACCACAACAATTGGAAGAAAAAGGAGAAAACAACCTTTATTACTATTGTGATAGAAAATACACTAAAGGTCATAAGTGTGCTAAGAAGAAATTATTTTACTTTGTTTGTGAAGAGGAGGAAGAAAAGGATCAAGAAATGTCAAAAGAAGAGGATATACATCAGGAACCAACCCCAGAGAAAGAAGAAATTAATCCGACCATATCTTGTAATGCATTGGAAGGAATTACCACTCCTCAAACTCTCAATATAGAAGGACATATCAAGAAGAAAAAGGTTTAAGAAGTGAAAGATCACATCGAGCACTAAGAAATGAATCAAACCATATCTTGTAATGCATTCACAGGAATTACCGCTCCTCAAACTCTCAACATAGAAGGACATATCAAGAAGAAAAAGTTTCAATAAGTGAAATATCATATTGAGCATCAAAAAATGAATCCGACCATATCTTGTAATGCATTGGTAGGATTTACCACTCCTCAAACTCTCAAGATAGAAGGACATATCAAGAAGAAAAATATTCAAGTAGTGAAAGATCACATCGAGCATCAACAACAAGTTCTCCAAATTTTAAAGGATAACCCCACTATGGTGCAAAATCGAATGAAACAATAGGCAGATCAACATCGCAGTGAAATAATTTTTTATGTAGGCGATTGGGTATTTTTTGGCTACAACTATACAAACAAATGTCCCTCAAGCAAGCTAAGAAGGATAATAAATTATCACCAAATTACTATGGGACTTACAAGGTGATGCAAAAGATTGGTATCATGGAATACAAATTGGAGCTTCTTGCATCTTCCCGAGCTCCCCTAGTTTTCCATGTTTCATGCTTAAAGAAGGTTATAGCTGACAAGTTCCCAATTCAAACAATATTGCCAGAACTTGACGAGGAAGGAAAAATTATATTGGAATGTGAAGCAGTCATGGAAACAAGAACCTGACAACTATGAAATTGATCAATTTCAGAGTATCTCATCAAGTGGAAGAACTTACCTATTGAAGATTCCACATGGGAGGACAATAATTTTATACAGAAGCATCCATAACTACTTAAGCATTGAGGACAACACTTTTTGAAGGAGAGGGGCATGTTAGGTCCATATAATACTAGTGTAACCCTTTATTGTTATTATTACAACCCCCTTATTATATTGTTGTGCCCATGTAGTCCCCATATTGTTATTATTGTGCCCCATAGAGGCCCACTATTGTTATTGTTGTGCCCTTACATTATTATTGTTATGTCGGCTCTGATTATATTATGACCCCTTAGAATCCTATATATAGAAAGGAGCTCTTGTCATTTGTATCACCTAGGAATTGTTCATTTGTGTAATGTAAAGGAGGTTACCCCCTCAAAGAGGCTAATTTTCAAGTCGTTGATCTATCTTTTCTATCTTTTTGTGAGCTGGTTCCATAACACAGAGATTGTGTTCAAGTCTGGGGTTAGTACAACAAGCTATAAGGATAGGCTGTGAAAGCCAAAGTGAAATTTTCTTGGCAAAGAACTTTGCTTATCATTCAAAGACAAAGAAAATTGATGTATAGTTTCACTTTGTAAGGGATATGGTTGAGGACAAAAAGGTGTTGCTAGTAAAGGTGGACTTTGAAGAATACTAGAGATGCATTGACAAATTTTGTGAGCACTGAGAAGTTCTCTTAGTGTAGACAAACAATGGGCATTGCAGGGCTGTACCAATGACTAAGCTCTCCTATGGACCCTTCTAGAAAGAAAATAACAAGTGGGAGAATTTTGGGTGTGTGTTATATTCTTTCCACGACTAGCCCCCCTCTACGGGGTCCCTCGGGGAATTATTTTTTTGACCCTATATTAGGTGGGAGGACCTACCTATGGTTTTGTGTGTGGTTTTCGCACATGGTTTTGGGCATGATGGTTTTCTTCCCATGGTATTTTGTAGATCTCGTCAAGGGAACTATGGTTATTTTCTAATCCAGGGTTAATGGATTGGGGTTTATGGATGCTTTGGCATGTATATATATGTATTGTAACATTGAAAGGAATATAATGAAAAATCAATCTGGTAGTCTCAGTTTTTGGATCCAGGGGAAAATCTATGTGTATATATGTTTTATGTTTTATGCTCTCTCCATTGCTTATTTTCTATTTTTTAGAATTCCTATGCAGGTAAGTTTTGTACGAGGTTAAAACCAACAATGATGATACCATATATCAATGTGCTTGGACCTGTCATGAAATACTAGATTCTCAAAGAGCTTAATACAAATATAATTATCACAATATATCATTTTTTGATCCATCTCCTGACTGAAAAGATCCACAAGTATTTTCCTCATCCATATGGCCTCACATGTTGCTTGACCTGTAGCCATGTATTTAACCTCTACCGAGCTAAGCACCAAAATCCTCTGCTTCCTATTGTACCAGGAATAGTTGCGGACCCAAAACTAAAGATAGAAACTAAAGTAATTTTCCTATATGATGGACTCCCTGCCCAATCTGCATCGGTGAAGCCTTGGATCTTCACCCCCTTTGTCCTCTTGTACCATAATCCATACTCTAAAGTGCCTCTAAGGTACCGTAACACATGCTTTTATGCATTTCTATACAAATTGGTAGGCCTCACCACAACTTGACTTAGTTGGTTTACTGCATAGCACATGTCGGGTCTTGTGTTCACAAGTTACATCAAAGACCCCACAAGTTGCATATAAATGGAAACATCAACCTCTTCACTTGAAGTGACATTCTCCTTCCTTAAGTTTGTAGCTAGAGGTGTGTCCATGGGCTTATATCTCTCCATGTGAAATCACTGAAGTATTTTAGAGGCATACTTCTCCTAAGACACAAAAAATTCACCAACAGCTTGCCATATACCCAGCCCGAGGAAGTAATGCATTAGGACCATGTCTTTCATCTCAAATTCCCTTGCAAGATCCTCTTTGCATGAGCGAATCAACTGATCATCACTTGTCAATATTAGATCATTGTCATACAAAACAAGAATAAGCAACTTATATTACACCACAATGTGATAAAGATTCACACCTGATTCACTTTTGGTGAAGCCCAATCCATGGAGATATATGCCTATTCGAGTGTGCCATGCTCGAGGTGCCTATTTGAGATCATACAATTCTCTCTTGAGTTTGCACACATGAAACTCCCATTCATATGTCTTACATCCTTTTGGATGCTCTATGTAAGCTTCCTCTTCAACAACACCATTAAGAAGGTGACCTTCACATCCATCTTGTGGATTTTCCACCTCATCTGCACAACCAATGCTAGAATGAATCTAATTGAGGAATATATTGCAACTGGTGCAAAATTTTCCTCATAGTCCACTCCCTCTACCTGAGAGAATCCTTTGGCCACAAATTTGGCCTTGTACTTCTTGATGCTACCATCCACTGCATGCTTCACTTTGTAGATCCATCTCAAACCAACCATTGATTTCCCTCTTGGACTTGGTACCACCTCCCATACACTTTTCTTCATGATAGATTCATATTATTACACCAAGGCATAAATCCAAATAGGCTGAGAAACTGCTTCCTCAAATGAAGAATGCTTTATCTCAATGAGCTCTATCATGAGAGCCATATAACTAGTGTACCTATCAAGTGACCTCCTCTGCCTTCATTGTGATGTAGAGGCTCCCACATTCTCCCTATAATCCAACAACAATCTATCAACTTCTCTGGTTCTCTTTCTCCCCTCTCTAGAAGATTCTCCGTGAGTGGGTGCCTCCACTTTGTCACCTATCTACTCCTCTGCATGTGGCTGCACCAAAACCTTCTAAAGGTCATCCTGAGGCTCCTCCTTTGGATATATAAG
This sequence comes from Pinus taeda, assembly GCA_000404065.3. Lineage (NCBI taxonomy): Eukaryota > Viridiplantae > Streptophyta > Pinopsida > Pinales > Pinaceae > Pinus > Pinus taeda. The sequence goes on along the minus strand of APFE031119812.1, from coordinate 26,623 downwards.
CTCCTACTTTGTTGGGATAATCAACTATTGTTCCATATAACATATCATAGCCTTGTACTCATTGAACTTGACATATCTCCTTAGCACTGTCATCCTTAGTGAAGGTAAATACACCTAGTAATTGTGTAAAGTTTCACTATATCCTAAAAAAAATCCCAACTATGCTGTAGGGTCAAGTTTCTTCCTCAAATCCTTGAATACATGAAAATACACTAAAGCTCCAAAACTTTTGAAATGAGATACATTAGGCTTTCTCCTAGAGAAAGTTTCCTCCGGTGTGATCATACCAAATATTCTATGTAGACTCTGGCTATGCAAGTAGATTACAGAGTTGCATGCTTATTCCCAAAGATGTAATGGAAACCCTTGATCATGCAACATGGCCCTTGTTTCTCCCACTATGCTCTTGTTCTTCCTCTCAACCACCCCATTTTGCTGTGGGTTATGGGGTGTTGTCAGCTCTCTTCAAATACCTTCTTTGGTACATAAATCCTTGAAGGACCGCGAAACAAATTGACCTCCATTGTTGCTCCTAAGATCTTTGCTGTGGAGGATGTAGAAAAGGTTCCATTATTAGAGTGGACTCACTCGAAGATTGCATTTGATCTGCTATCTCAGCTATCAAATGTGGATTTGAAATATTTCCCCAATGTGCAACCCTTGCATACATCTTGCTGGTCAAGGGAGCCTTGAGGAAGGTTAGTGGTGATTTCATGCATTATTTTTAAGGTACCATGGTGTAGACGAGCCAATATCCTATGCTAGATTTCACCAACATCTTGAGTCTACACATTTTCAACCTTACTACTCAATGCAGTGCAATATCCCACCTCATGTTTGTATAGGTTCTTCACTCGAACCCCGATCTACTTTACTTGACTGATAACTATGTGTCTTAGAAAGGGTTTCCCTATACTAAAAATAAAATCATAGCATATATACTCCAATATTGCTACAGAGATCAAGTTCTTCTTTAGCCCATGTACATACATAACATCTTTGAGGAGAAGAGGAGATGCGTTCTCCCTCTCAAAGGTGACAATACCAATTCCCATAGCACTGTACCTCCCATCATCCTCCATTTTGATATGCATAAGAAGATCCTTCTCCTCTAGGCTATTGAAAAAATCCTTGGACTCTATCAGATGGAATGAGGCACTAGAATCAAGGTTCTATACACTCCCAATAATAATGTTGGCCATGCATGATATTAAGGTGAAGTCTAGTTCGAATTGTGAAGCTAGTGCTTCACCTCATGCTCCTCCTAAAGGATTCTTGATAGACTTGTTGTGCAGACATTTAGTTGCATAGTGCCTGTGTTCATGGCAGTGGAAGCATTTAATCTTGCTAAAATATTTCTTCTTTCCATTATTTTGGCTAGAGTAAGGCTTGATTTGGGTATTATTCGCTTTTCCCTTCTTCCCCTTTCCAACCAAGAAAAATAATCTTCATCTTATACTTTGGATGAAGTTCCATCCCGATTATTTCTCCTGAACTCTTCTTGAATAAAACAAACCACAATGTTTCCTAATTCAGTAGTTTTTCCTTTCCATTCACAGAGTCATGGTAACTGTGCTAGGATTTTGGAAGGCCCAGAAGAGATAGGCTCACCAATTTATATTTTGATACATTCACCCCAACCCCTCCAATCTCATTTGAAACTTCTGTAAACCTGGAGAGATACTGCAGAATAGTGTCCTTCTTCTGCATTCTAATGTTTCTAAGTTTGTCTTTCAAAGCCAATTTTCTGTGGTCACTTCTATTTTCAAATAACTCAGTCAGTGTCTTCCACATAGAAGGTTGTGTCTCTTTTCCATGGAGATTTGAGACCACATGGTCTCTCACACCTTCCAGAACAATCCTTCTCGCCTTTGCAACACCCTTATTGTTACATTTCCTTGTCATCTCCACTTCAGCTAAGGAACTCAAATTCCTTGCATGCACTAGCTATTTTGGCTTGATTGATCAATTAAATAACATGTCTCTGAGTTAGACTGTTGTCTCGCTGCACAACTGACCTTCAAATGACTCCAACAATAGTTATAAGTTAGTTAACTTAACAAAACAGAAAATAAATGAACCAGATTACTAAAATTTAGCAATCACACATGCATAATTGAACTCCAAGCCCTCTAACTTAAATTTACTGAGATACATTAGTGAAAAGATCCATGTCACACAAGTTAACTGCCTCCAAGTTGTCTCGCTGATGTGGAAATTTGATTTACTTAATTTGACTAAGGCCAAAGTCAAATTGAGCCTTTCTTGCTACATTTTTTTCAACACTCCCTCTTAGTAAGAAAGGAATATTTCAACACCCTTATCCAACACCTGTGGAATTTGAATTTACCTCTTAACAATTCCTTTGTCAAGATGTCAACATCTTGCTCCTCATTTGGAATTTACTCTAGCGACATAACTCTCCTCTGCACATAGTTGCGCAAATGATGATACCAGATATCAATGTGCTTGGACCTGTCATGAAATATCAAATTATCAGATAGCTTAATGCAACTATGATGATCACAATATATAATTGCTGGATCCATCACCTGATTGAAAAAATGTGATGCAACTAGCTCACAAAATAGAATAAGAGATAGATCAATGACTTCAAAATAAGCGTCTTCGAGGGGGAAACCTCCTTTACATTACACAAATGAAAAATTCTTCGATGATACAAATGACAAGACCTTATTTCTATATATAGGAGTGTAAGGGGTCACAACATAATCAGAGTCAACATAACAATAATAATGTAAGGGCACAATAATAACAATAGTTGCCTTCTATGGGGCACAATAATAACAATATGGGGACTACATGGGCACAGCAATACAATAAGGGGGTTGCACTAATAACAATAAGGGGCTACAGTAGTAGTATAGGGACTCAACATGCCCTTCTCCTTCAAAAAAGTGTTGTCCTCAACACTTGAGTAATTATGGATGCTTCTGTTTAAAATTTTCATCCTCCCAACACAAAATCTTCAACGGTTAAGTTCTTCCACTTGTCAATGAGATACTTTGAAATTGATCAATTTCATAGCTATCAGGTTCTTATTTCTATGATTTCTACAGGTTCCAATATGATTTTCCTTCCCTGTCAAGTTGTGACAATATTGTTTGAACTTGGAGCTTGTCACATATAACCTTCTTTAAGCATGAAACATGGAAAATTGGGTGCACTTGGGAAGATGGAGGAAGCTCCAATTTGTATGCCATAGTACCAATATTTTACAACACCTTGTAAGGACCATAATAATTTGGTGATAATTTATTATCCTTCTTAGCTTGCTTGAGGGACATTTGTTTGTATGGTTGTAGCCGTAAAAATACCCAGTCACCTACATCAAAACTTCTTTTGCTACAATGTTGATCTGCCTGTTGTTTCATTTGATTCTACGCCAAAGTGAGGCAATCCTTTAAGAGTTGGAGGACTTGTTGTTGATGCTTGATGTGATCTTCCATTGCTTGAACCTTAGAATTTCCTCTTAAAGATGATGTGATGGATGGTTTATGATATCCATAAAGTGCCATAAATGGGATCATTTTTACTGAAGCGTTATAGCACCATTCAACCAGAGGTAACCACTTGACCCATTTTGTTTGTTTATTAGTTACAAAACAACGAAGATATCCTTCCAAACATTTTTTCACTATCTCCATTTTTCCATCTATCTTGAGAGTTTGAGGAGTGGTTATTCCTGCCAATGCATCACAAGATATGGTGAGATTCATTTCTTCTTTATCTGGGGTTGGTTCTTGGTGTATATCCTCTTCTTTTGATGTTTCTTGATCCTTTTCTTGCTCCTCTTCACAATCTATGTAAAATATTTTCTTCTTAGCAAACTTATGACCTTTAGTGTATTTTCTATCACAACTGTAACAAAGCCTGTTTTCTCTTTTTTTCTTCCAATTGTTGTGGTGTCAAACTTGTAGGTTGTGGAAGGCTAGGAGCAACAAAACTTCCATCTTTAGTAGTGTTATAGACATATTTGGGCACTACAACCCCAATCACATATGTCGATAAACCAAGGGATTCTAAACCCCTAAAAGTGTTGTTTCATACCCTAAAGGAACAAGGTCAGCTGATTACATCATTTCCCAGAAGTTCTCCCTGAAAAAATAGTCAGAACTGGTCAAAACTAGACCATACAGACTGCTCCATGCTGAGGGTGTGATGCATCTCACCTATCACATGCAAAGGGTGCAATGCATACTGAAAAGCCCTTCCGTAGGGTGCGATGAGCGAGAGCAGATAAATGGTAGTGGCTGTTTTCTAGGTGGAAACCTAGAGAATCTTCTAGAAACTGCTCATTTAACACTTGCCTCTCTAAATTCGCCCAGGGATGAGTAAGAGATCATGAAATCTCCAAGTGGAACCAAGAACTATCAGTGAAATGACACTAACCAAAATCCCAGAAGTTGACTCACCCACCTGCAAATATCTATATATGGATCCCTCATCCTAGAGATCCAGGGGCTGGAATTTTGTATTTTTGTAAGGAAGTGCTGTTGGTTTCTCTGTGAAACATTGTAGTGTTGGGTGATCTAGATTTTCATGAGATGAAGAGGGCTTCATGATGGGATGATGGTGCTGGGTCAGATCGCTGGGTTGTAATACTCTCTTCTACTACTTCTATCAATAAAGCTATTTGAGTTTTCCTCCATATTCTTGTATATTTCTTAATCTTGTATTGGTGTATGCATTTGTATGGGTAATATACATCTGATCCTATATTGTTTATGGTTATAGATCTCTATGCTTTGATGGTATTATGCTGCTTTGACTCTATAGGTGTTCTTTGAAGCGGGACAGGTGAGGAAAGAGCGGCGAAACTCTGTCAAAGAG
>APFE031119812.1:0-11979 GCA_000404065.3 Pinus taeda | reverse complement strand
TCCCTTCTGTAGGGTGCGATGAGCGAGAGAAGACAAATGGCAGAGGCCGTTTGCTAGGTGGAAACCCAGAGAATCTTCTAGAAACCGCTCAATTTGACACTTGCCTCTCTGAATTCGCCTAGGGATGAGTAAGAGATCATGAAATCTCCAAGTGGAACCAAGAACTATCAATGAAATGACACTAATAAAAATCCCAAAAGCTGACTCACCCACCTGCAAATATCTATATATGGATCCCTCATCCTAGAGATCCAGGGGCTAGAATTTTGTATTTTTGTAAGGAAGTGCTGTTGGTTTCTCTATGAAACATTGTAGTGTTGGGTGATCTAGCTTTTCATGAGGTGAAGAGGGCTTTCATGCTGGGAGGATGGTGCTAGGTTAGACCACTGGGTTGTAATCCTATCTTCTACTACTTCTATCAATAAAGCTATTTGAGTTTTCCTCCATGTTCTTGTATATTTCTAAATCTTGTATTGGTGTATGCATTTGTATGGTTAATATACATATGACCCTATATTGTTTATGGTTATAGATCTCTATGCTTTGATGGTATTATGCTACTTTGACTCTACAGGTGTTCTTTGAAGTGGGACAAGTGAGGAAAGAGTGGCAAAGCTTTGTTAAAGGGGGGAGGAAACAAGCAAAGAGCCAAGCGAAAGACTGAGGTTGGTACTCTCTGCTTCTCTCTCATCTATCTCTCATAAAGGAAAACACAAGTAACTTTAGTTTGTTTGTTTCTAAGATAGTTACCCATCTTAGTGGGACTATCAGCTCTGAATGAACACTAGTTTTCTCGATAACAGGTAGGATTCCTTGTTGCTATAATTTTCTTTCAATTTTTCTTGCCCACCAGAATGCCTTCTCCAATGAATCAGGTTCCCATAGACGAACCTCATGTTGAATGTTATCCTTTAAATTCCCTATGAAGACATCAATCCTATGCTTCTTTGGAATATCGCTTACCCTTATATTCAATTTTTGGAAGTCCTCAATGTGCTTTGCCATTGAACCCTTTTGTTGAGATTTATCAATTGGCTAAAGAAGGTGTTTCTCTTTGTATCCTCATAATGTGCTGTCATTTCCTCTATGAAAATCGACCAGGTGACAAGTGGTTTACGAGAACAAAGCCCTCTATACCATACAAAATGATTCATTTCTAAATATAAAGATGCAATACATACCTTTTGTAACAACTGCATATCATGTAGGTCAAAATATTTCTCCATTTGTAGTATCCAAGTTACTGGATCCTTGAAATCAAACTTCCTCATATCTTTTTTTATTGCTTTTTACTCTGTAACTCGCTAATTTCAGATCTCCAAGTTCTAAATTCCATCCATTCTTGGCCCTTTGGGTCCTCTTACTGTCACTTTTTACAAAATTTGAATCCGATGCTCAAAGAGAAAGTTATGGCGATTTTCTCAAGGCCATTTGTTTGTGATCGAATTCAGGATCTTGCAAAAACTCTAAATTCTTGGATCCTATCTCCAAAAATATAGCAAACCAAGATCTGAAATTTGTACACAAGGTTCAACATGAGTTCGTCTCCAATGGGTTTTAATTTTAGCTTCTTAATTTTTGTTGAAAAAAGTTATAGCGAAAATTCCACGATGACCTGTTTGAGATGGAATTATGGAGCCTGCAAACACCCTAACTTCCCCAAATCATATCTCTGAAAATATAGCAATTAAAGATCTGAAATTGGGACACAAGGTTCATCAATATTTCTACTCAAATGGGTTTTAATTTCAGCTTCTGAAACTTTGTAGAAAAATAGTTATAGTGAAAATTCCGCGATGGCCTATTTGAAGCAACAAAACCCTAGAATCCAAAGCTCTGATACCAAATGTTATGCAACCAACTCACAAAATAGAAGAAGAGATAGATCAAAAACTTCAAAATAAGTCTTTTCTAGTGGAAAACCTCCTTTACATTACAAAAATGAATGATTCTTTGATGATACAAATGACAAGACCTTATTTCTATATATAGGAGTCTAAGGGGTCACAATATAATCAGAGCTGACATAACAATAATAATGTAAGGGCACAACAATAACAATAGTGGGCTTCTATGAGGCGCAATAAGAACAATATGGGGACTACATGGGCACAAAAATATAATAAGGGGATTTCACTAATAACAATAAGGGGCTACACTAGTAGTATAGGGACCTAACAAAGACCTACAAGTATTTTCCTCATCCATATGGCCTCAAATGATGCTTAAATTGCAACCATGTATTCAGCCTCTACTGTTCTGAGTGACACAGACCTTTGCTTCTTGTTGTACCAGGAAATAGTTGTGGACCCAACATTGAAGATAACACCTGAAGTACTTTTCTTGTCTAATGGAATCCATGCCCAATCTGCATTGGTGAAGTCTTGAAGCTTCACTCCCTTTGTCCTCTTGTACTTGGTAGTGCTTCTGAGGTACTATAACACATGCTTTTCTGCCTTCCAATATAGCTTGGTAGGCCTCACCATTTCTTGACTCAACTGGTTTAATCCATAGCACACATCGGGTCTTATGTTCACAAGTTACATCAAAGACCACACAAGCTTCCTGTAAGTGGTAGCATCAACCTATTCACCTTAAGTGTCATTATCCTTCAATTTGTAGCTAGAGGTGTCCACGGGATTACAACTATTCATGTGAAATCTATGAAGTATTTCAGAGGCATACTTCCCCTAAGATACAAATAATTCACCATCTCCTTGCCATACTTTCAGCCCGAGGAAGTAATGCATAAGGACCATGTATTCATCTCAAATTCCCTTGAAAGATCCTCTTTGCAAGACTGAATCAACTACTCATCACCTGTCAATATTAGATCATCGACATACAAAACAAGAATAAGAAACTTACCATCTACCACAATGTGATAGAGGTTCACATTTTATTCACTTTTGGTGAACCCCAATCCATTGAGATAACTATCGATCCGAGTGTACCATGCTTAGGGTGCCTGTTTGAGACCATATAATGCTCTCTTGAGTCTGCACACATGAGACTCCCAATCATGTCTCAAATCCTTCTAGTTTCTCTATGTAAATTTTCCTCTTCAACAACATTGTTGAGAAAGGTGATATTTACATCTATCTAGTGGATTTTCCACCCCATATGTGCAACCAATTATAGAATGGATCTAATTGAGGAATATCTTGCAACTGGTGCAAAAGTTTCCTCATAGTCCAACCCCTCTACCTGAGAGAACTTTGGCCACAAATCTGGCCTTGTACTTCTTGATGTTCCCATCCATTGCATGATTCACTTTGTAGATCCATCTCGAACCAACCACTGATTTCCCTTCTAGTCTTGACACCACCTCCCATCCACTTTTATTTATGATGGATTCATATTATTCCACCATGGCATCAACCCAAGAAGGTTGAGAAACTACTTCCTCAAATGAATAAGGCTTTGCCTCAATGAGATCTATCATGAGAGCCATGTAACTAGTGTACCTATCATGTGACATCCTCTTATTGCATTGTGATGTAGGGGCTCCCACATTCTCCCTAACATCCCACAACAATATATAAACTTCTCTGGTTCTCTTTCTCCCCTCTCTAGACGATTATGGTTGAGTGGGTGTCTCCACTTTGCCTCCTGTCTACTCCTCTGCAAGTGGCTACACCACAACCTCCTGAAGGTCATCCTGAGGCTTCTCCTTTGGAGCTAGAAGCTCCTTTTTCGAAGGGATACTCAATTTTCATTCTAGATAGCATCTCATAGCCTTGTCCTCATTGAACTTGAGACATCTCCTTACCACTATCATCCTCAGTGAAGGTGAATACACTTGGTAATTGTGTGGAGTTTATGTGTATTCTACAGAAACTCCAAACTCTATTGTAGTCTCAAGTTTCTTCCTTGAATCCTTGGAGACATGACAATACATTGAAGATCCAAAAATTATGAAATGAGACACATCAGGATTTCTCCCAGAGAAATCTTCCTCTAGTGTGATCATACCAAGTATTCTAGGTGGACTCCAGTTCTACAAGTTGACTGTGGTGTTACATGCTTCTACCCATAAATGTAATGGCAGCCCCTAATCATGCAACATGACCCTTGTTGCTCCCACTATGATCCCATTCTTCCTCTCAACTAGCCCATTTTGTTGTGGGTTATGCGGTGTTGTCATCGCTCTTCGAATACCTTCTTTGACATATAAATACTTGACAACATGTGAAACAAATTCATCTCCATTGTCACTCCTAATAGATTTCACTTTCTTCCCAGTCTCCCTCTTAACCAATGCTTTGAATTCAACAAATTTTGAGAAATATTCATCCTTCTTCCGCATGAAGAAGATCCAACATTTTCAAGAGAAATCATCAATAAAAATAACATAGTACTTATGTTTTTCTATGGAGGCTATAGAAAAGGGTCATGTTGATGGTGCTGGACCCACCAACATGTCAAGGGGATCTCCCTGGTAAGAAGTCCCAATTAGACCTCAGACCATTTGGTGTAGGAGTCCCAACAATGGGTCGTACGACAATGCCTTGACCGCGATTTCACATAGAGGAAAGTAAGATAACTCTATTGGTAGCAAGGGTGTGGCTACTACAGCCAATCAAGGAAGGTGCATGAGAGGTTCTAACATGAGTGGGTTGAGATGAGTGCACCCCTTGGCAACCTGTAATAGTACTCAGATGGGAAGGGAACACACGAGTGAAGATACATCACAAGTTGGAAAGAAAGTCAACTAGCAATCCAAATTGATGGTTAAACCAATCAACACATTTTAGTAAGATTCATACACTCATACAGAATAGTCCATACATGCATGTGTAAGAAAGCAAATACATATTCCATTTAGAGTAAACAAGATAGTTGGAATACAATACAACATATGCATGAAACATGCTGGCTCTTATTATATAAAGAAGTGTAAGTTCTAGTCATACAATACATCCATGTACAGCCGCTAGCTCCAATAGTGGAACATTACAGCCACATCCGCCTACTCCTCCAAAGAGATGAAATAACTCCATGCAGTGGAGAAGCCAAGGTGCGTTACAATATTGTCCAAGCTCTCTCCAAGATAGTCTTATTGGAATCTTGGCTGACCAAAAGCCCTTCCAATGAGTTATGAGGTTCTATTTATAGCAAAGGGTGGGGTGACCCTTGACATTCCCCTTTGTAATAGTTCATCTACCCTCATGACTCTTCATCTACTCTATGACTATTACATCCAACTATTGACACTTGTCTTACACTTGACATGATGTTATATTACAATGCACATATACTCATGTGAGAAAACATGGCTTGAGCAAGCCATGAAAGACATCACTGACACTCGATCCGTTGTGATGAGACCAACTCTTTAACATGCTTGTGATGGCAAAGGTGGTGAGATGATGCCAAGATTGGTCGTCCGTGATGGTGTGCATGCACCCCATGGTGACATCTTGCTGAAGTGAACTCTTGCCTCCGTTGCAACCGGTGCATTGGTTCAACTCCTTCATCCAACTCGTCCTCTAACATGTGCATGGTCTTCTTGGGTGCAGCTAAACTGACAACACATTGATGCATAGTGTCCTTGTTGATCTTCAAGTGTGTGCTGGTGGTGATGCACATCAACTTGCCAAAGTACATGTTCAACTCCAGTTAGACTTGCTTCTTGTCTTTGCTTTGGTGAGTGTGTTGAATGAGTTGGATCGCATACATGTGCATAATGACATGCATGTTGTTGAATCCCTTGCATGCGATTAACAACACTTCTCACCATGTTTTCTCTTTGCTAGCTACTGGGATAGATCTATAACTTGTACGGGCACAATTTTATCCATGAGTGCATGTTGCGCCCACTGATGTTCCTGTTCGTGCTGCAATTCATTCGTCTGTCCATGCAGCTTCATGTTCTTCCTTAATTTGCTACTTCAACACATGCAACTCCTTCTTTATTCCATTCTCTATCTTCGTGCGATTTCCATGTCATGCTGTCACCTCATAAACTGAGTCTCCAAATTTTCTTTCATCATCAATGGATTTGCTTGAGCTTGCAACTTTGTTCCACCTCTATGTTGTCAAAAACATTCCTCTTACATTTGTTTCATTTTTTGCATTCATTGCATTCGTTGCTTTCATTATGCTTCCTTCAACTGCTGTTCATGATGCTGCTTGCTGTGATGCTACTGCTATCATATCTTGATGTCCTTGTCTATGAACAACTTGATATCTTCGTGAGTAGGCAAGCTCATAGACATTTGATCAATTGCATCTCCAAGTGTGCTTTGAATGGTGTCTTCGATTCTGCTCTCTTGGAAACCATTGTACCTGCATTGCTGAGAGGTAGAGGAACACCTGCAATACTTGGAGACAAGGAAACACTCATGGCAAGAAATCTGTCACTCGAAAACCAAAATGAACTTGAGAATTGACTTGCAACATACCTGTGTGACTGATCATGAAGGTTGCACAATTTCGGCCAGGAGGTCGGGAGACTAGCTGCCAAGACAGTCTGGGTTGCTGGGAGATTGAATGACTACTGGATCTGCACAATGCACAGTCTAGTCTGGCTGCTAACTACTGGAATTACACAATGCACAATTTTAGCTAGTAATGGCTGCAGGCTCAGTGATTGTATTGTGCAATTTTCTAGGCCAATAGTCACTGTCCCTTAGAAATGCGCAAAATTATCCTGGAGTAGAGTGCCTGGGCATAAATGAGCATTTATGGAGAGGAAGACAGAGCCTTCCTTCCCCAGAATATGCAATGCTGTCTTAGTGAAGGCAGAGTTCATGCCAAGGTTGTCCAGACTCGCCGACAAGAAACTAAACGTGAATGTGAGTGAGAATGCATGTTGATAATGAGTGTAAGAATAAGTGAATGATCATGCATGTAAACGGTGAATGACAAATTCAAAAAACAGAACAACATGCATGTGGGTGAGGCGAGTCGACGAATTGACGACCATTCGTGAAAAAAAACTTAATGCATGCGACAATAGTGACATAGCAATGAAAAATGAAACGGTGCTAGTACAAGCTAGTATGTATCAAAATGATAGAAAGCACTCATTGAAATCAAGCAGAAAACGTTCATACAAAGAAAAACACAAAAAGCACTACAAATGCAACACAAGTCATGGAAAGCGGGCTTACCCCAAAACAGCTGAGTTGAGTGTGCCAACAACTCCTAGATATGATGTGGGATGCCAGAGCTGTAGGGTTTATGTGAGGAATGAGCTCTGCATCATACGGTTGATGAGTTTTGATAAAATTGAGGTTGTAACACGCATACCGCAAATCCACAGAAAGCGACACTTGGTGGGAGGTTTCTGAAGTGATCCTTGCATGTAACCTCCAACTGCCCAAAAATAGATCCCTGAAATAAGGGATGCATTTGCATGCTACCTTGGGAGAAGCAACCCATGCATGCAAGTCTGTTTTGCTCGGTCCCAGAGGGAACCGGTCAACTCAGCTGTACATGTGAGAGGTTGTTCGACTGCTGAGAGAAAATACACATTTCTTGCTGGGAGCTGGGTTGGCTGCCCAAGAGATTTGCACAATTTCTAGGTAGAGCAGCTGACTTCTGCCCAGATTTGCACAAATTTTGGGCTGAGCAGCCCTTTTGGGGAAAATTGTGCAATTTTCACTATGAGTATTGACTGTCGGAATTGCACAATTCTGGATCCCAGTAGGTTGCCAGTCAAGAATGCAAAAATTCTGGAAGGAAGGCTAATTTCCCTCCATAATTGCGCAATTCCTTGGGGGAGCTACTCAACCTGCAGCTAGACCAAGTCTGAGTGATCAACCTATGATGGGAATGCATCGAGCTATGATCGACAAGCTCCCTTTGTGCAAGAAAAACACTGAAGCTTGTGAAATTTACGAAGCAAGGCAACTTGCTACGAAAATTTGGTAGGGAGGCTCCAAAACGAAGCTAAGGAAAAATTTTGGAGGGTGGTTGTAGCTGCTACAACACTTGGCAACACACTGGTAGAACTCCAGCTCTCTGAATGGACCTTGTTCATGAAAAGCAAGTCTAACACCTCCAGAAGTATTGTTCAGTTCTCAGCTCATCTTGGTTTCACACTAGATTCATTGTCAGATGTAGTATCTACCAAGATTTTGGTCGATTGACACAGATTCCAAGCCAAAGAAACACAATTGTTTTGATTGGGGTTGAGGGGTATATTGGTGCATAAGCAGTAGAGTCGTGAGAGTCTTAGTTTCATCTCTATTGTTGCTCTGCTACCAGCAGTCTTGGATAGTACTCTAACGGAGTCACATAGGAACACAAGCATGGCTCTGCTACCAACGAGCCTGGTTAGTACCCCGGTGAAGTTACTTGCATCACTTCCCTACACAGGAAGCCTTTCTCTTCTTTCACCTTATTCATTTTTCATTTTCATTTGAATTTTTTCACTTTTCATTTTTCATTTTCCATTTTTTCAACTGTGTATAACACTTATTCATTCCATAGGTGGAAGAGGGATCCCGAATTATTGAGAGAAGAAGAGGTTGTTCCTGTAGAGAAGTAATTTATTGTATCTCTAACATGCCTATTAAGGTTTTTCCCCTCACCTTACTCTACTTGACTGAGTTGACAAGAGTTAACCCAAAAACAACCGACTAGAGAAGGTGACAGTAGTTAGCGTGCAAGTGTTGTGTTTTCACCAAGGTTCACTTCGAACAATACGTATTTTCCTTCGATGTATCACAGACTAAAAGGTAACAGGTTCTTCATACAAAGGCAAGATGACAGATAACCAAGTAGTGAGAGTTGTACAAGCCCTCTTGTACTTCACCCAAATCGCTTCAAGAGTCATACATGGTTTCATGCGAAACTAACCTACAAATGAAACAAGCGAACTAACAAACAAACAACAAAGAAAAGAAAGACTAGAAGCAAAAGTGAGAGCAAAGCGAGTAAGAAAACAAGTTGGCAAACAAACAAAGCATGTAAGAAAACAAGCATGCAAGCAAACAGCTGAAATCAAACACTACTCCTACTCCTACACTAACGGTGCATGGGCCTGATCACGTGAAGTGATATTTCCAATCCAAACACTGACGAATTGGTTGACCCACGTTAGTGAAGGCTTGGTCCGTGAGCAATCTAGTTGTGCGAATCAGTAAGCAAGAAAGATATAATAATGAAGGCAACCACACTTCGTGTTTCAAAGTGACCACAGGACTTATCGTAGTGATGTGTGACACTGCGTGCAACTTTGACACATAAGCACACTCTTGACTATGACATGCAAATAAGCGAAAGAAACAAAGGCAACTTGCATCTCGAACAAGTACTTGCAATGTAATATCCTCCAATGCATGAGCAATGGGATCATGCAGTTCGAGTGGAGGAATTATGATCTATGTGTGAGATTGATCTTCAATGCATACAGATGAGTGATGAGGAGCCTGAAGTGATTGAATAGATTCATGATCGGAAGTGAGACTAACCCCAAGCAGGCAAGGACCTGACATAACCATCAGCTCAGGCTGAAGTGCCTCGATAGTCTTGGGTGTTTCAACTTCATCATTAGATATATCATCATAAACCGGTGACTTCGAAAGATCAACTACGATAGAATGATGACCATGATAAAATATGGGAGCAAATGGATCACAACCACCATGATAAGAAAAATCAATGAATTTGTCAGCATCCTCATGATCAGATGAATCAAACAGAGGGGTAGATGAAAAGCGAACAAACTCATCCTTTGTATTTCCAGAAAAGACAAATGAAAGATCAAGTGGATTTTCAATGAATAAGTCATCCTCTCTGTTGTCGAATGATGGACCAACATCTGGTGAGTCCTGCAAGTGATCAACAATGGGTGCATCCGTGGATGAAGACACACATACAAAATCATGGATGGCAGGTTCATCAAAGATGTTAGGAAAGAACAGAGGGGTCTCGGATGGAAGGGGGTCATCCTTTATCGAGTGTTGATGCTCAAGCTCCCACTCATACTCTTCGTGAATGATAGCGCATGTTGGTTATGCAACACCAAATCCGTTAGTGGCTTGTTCCTTGTTCACAACAAGTGAAGAGTACGAAATGGACGAAAACAAGATAGTATCATCTGAAGGAATACCCGAGTGTGAACACGAAGGTCGTAGAACAAAATGCATATGAGAACTCAACAGGCTCACAACCAAATCTGCGTGAAAATTGAGTGAAATTATGTTGGGAGGATGTGAAAGCTAAACAAGTGTGTGAGCATGATCCTCAACATTACTCGACAATGGTGGAGTTGTTGAATGAGGGGAAGATAGATAGTCAGTCGAGATAGTGACCACATCCACATGAGATTGCGTAGCTCCCTTATTGAAGAATGTTGAGCGAGGCTTGATTTCAAGCTTCTTCTTGGGATAGGCAGATTTCTTAAGGCAATATTCGAACTGCTCCCAAAGATAGGAAAATTTCATCTGGCTCCTCAGAGCCTGAAACTACAAGTCACAAAAGCATTGCCAAATATCGTGATTGATTCATGCAGAGCCTTTTGTTGCTGTAACAGTTTTCGATCAAGATGGTTTGCATCAAAATGATAGAAAGTGTCTTCAATGAAATCACAAAAGTTCTCAAGTGAGTGCACGCTATCAGCTGATAGGTTGAGCAGCCATTGATGTGGAGATTCACGAAGTGTGTATGCAAGCAAAAGGTTGGCTTGTTTGTCAGAATTCCCATCTTCCTCATGAAGCATGGAAAGAAAGTCATGTAAGTACTTAGGCCAGGCCACTTTCCCTTCACCATCATACATGTAAGTGGACAACAAATCAAAAAAATCCCCCGTGATGATGACATCTTCATGATTCTAAAGACAATTTGAAGGGAAAAGAGTGCAAGAATCCATGAAAGGTATGAAAAGGTTCAAAACTAGATGAGAGGGCACAACTTGTCATCTGGCCCTCCCTCTAGTGCCATAAATGTTGATGGTGTTGGACCCACCAACATGTTAGGGGATCTCCCCGTTAAGAAGTCCCAATTGGACCTCAAACCATTTGGTGTAGGAGTCCTAGCAGTGGGTCATATAGCAATGCCTTGACCGTCATTTCGCACAGAGGCAAGTAAGATAACTCTGTTGGTAGCAAGGGTGTGACTGCTGTAGTTAGTTAAGGAAGGTGCATGAGAGGTTCTAACACAAGTGGGTTGAGATGAGTGCGCCCCTTGGCAAACTGTAATAGTACTCGGATGGGAAGGGAACACACAAGCGAAGATACATCACAAGCTGGAAAGTGAGTTAGCTGGAAATCCAAAGTGATGGTTAAACTAATCAACACATTTAAGAAAGATTCATACATACTCATATAGAATAGTCCATACATGCATGTGTAAGAAAGAAAATACTTATGCCATATAGAGTAAACAAGATAGCTGGAATGCAATGCAACATATTGTTGGGTGTGGAGCCTGATTATCTTCTATATTCAAAAGTACCGCCACATTGGACCCCAGTTCAAAATGGGGGCGGCAACGCCGTCCGTAAAATATTCGCTGCAGGGGGGGTCTATGGGGGGGAAGCTGCGACCTTTGGGAGCCCCCCCCTGGCAGGGGGTTTCGGGGGCAGTGCCCCCAAAGCTAAAAACAACTATAAAATTGCCTTGTAAAAGTATAGTAATTTCTAGTCAATCTGGGTCGTTCATTAGGCGAATGATATTACGGTGGAACTTATGTTTAGTTTAGGGTTTTTTTTTTTCCTAGAAGGCAACCCTCTCTTTGTATGAGGGCATTGTATTTGAGGCTGTGAGATAGATGTGTATTCAGTGTGAGCGAGAAACAGAGAGGTGAGACTGTGAGAGAAAACAGAGGATATTACAGCGGAATTGCTGTAGGTTGTGTCTCTTCATTTTGCTGGATAATAGAAAGGAAGGACTGGCTGTTCGAGGTGGACGTAGCCCAAACTGGGTGAACCACGTATATCTGTGTCTCTCTTGTTTTTGTGCGTTTTCTGTGTTTATATTTCTGCAATATTTTATGTGTTCCATTGCTCCGTAATATATAATTTTC
>APFE031119800.1:72653-105525 GCA_000404065.3 Pinus taeda | reverse complement strand
TTTTAAAAAATCGCTCCCGGATTCGCTCCCAAACCGGGAGCTTCTGAAAATGGTCGCTCCCGCTCCCCGCTTCCGCTCTCGCTCCCAAGTAACATAGACTTGGAGAACCATGAGGATGTCTTGGTGCCCCCACACCCACTTGGTAACACCACAAGTTCTTGCTTAGAAAATAAGGAGCCAACTCCTTGTCCACTATGTTTGGAGTCCATTTTTATAGCATGGCACCCCTTGGATTTCATTAGGCCTCCTCAAATCCTAACAACTCATTGTATTGATCATTTTCCCCTCTTGACAGTCTTATTCTTATGTTATTGAGCTATTTTGGTGAGTTTGTCACCAAAAGTATAGTTATTATGCACATTATTTTATTCTAGGGGTGTTGAAGTTTCTAAGTTTACTTAGTTAGAAACGCTCCATGCACTTTATCTGATTTATTCCTACCTACTTGTTATTTTTCCTTAACAAGTTATTTACAAAGTAAATACTAGAAAAAAACACCAGTGCCCGCTCAACATATTATAGATCAGCAACTAAAATAAACAAGAATAAACACACCAAATGACACCATTATTTTTGGACTAATGTCCCCGAAAAAACCCAATGCGGGAAAACGGTGTAGCTATTTGAGGGTTTTCTTATTAAGCAATTTCAGAGTACAATCTAAGTGCCGAAACTGACCTACCCAACAAAGACTTTCCTTAACAATAACACCTTTCTGTTTCTGACAAATCTATTGGCTGAAACCTCAAATAATCCTTTTGGCAACTACTCAGCACCAATCTGCCCCAAAAACCCCAGTATCTGCCCAATCTGGACTGCGTTAGCCTATCCTAGCCTAGCGCTAGCCCTACGTCAGCCTATCTTGGCCTGTGTCAGCTCTCTGAGCCTTTGCGTCAGCTACGCTGGCCCCTCTGGTGCTCTGTGCAACACTTAGCTGCCTTTGTGTGGCCCTGCGTGAGCACTTGCTACTCCTGCGTCTCTCTCTCTCGCTGCTCTGCTGCTATCTTGGCACTATCTCTGCCTCTCTGTACTCAATGCCCCTCAAATACTCTCCCGATCATTGATTCTATCTCTCTTAGCAAAACCCTGCTCTAGAAAAGAGAATGACTGATCATCTAGTGTACTCTCTAAGTAACCCTCAAGCCTCCTCTTATACTTTTCTTGTTGACATATCAACGGCTGAGATTAAGTCCCCAATCAACGACTAAGATAAGATCTGGCTTGATCCATGTCTTTTGGACCATTCTAACACAGTTTTATACTAATCCACATTAATATTTTAATTTCCCTGAGTTTAGACTTATTGACTCCATTAACAATATTAATTATTTTAATATTTCTGAAACTGTTTAGAATCTTCCCAAACCCTTTCTGGGTATTGGAGATCTCATGCGCCACAACCTCTCCACCAAATTTCGTGGTTAGAGCACATCCGATGTTACCCCAAATCAACACTCCCTCTTATTGAGGACTATGCTCTAACAATACTCCTCACTGAGTATCACCTTGATCATCCGACATCGGTCCCTGTGCTGATGTTAGGCATGCTGCCCAACATCCTTTGCATTGTTGCATCCTATATTGCTACCCATGGCCCTGCCACTGCCACTACTACATCCATACTACAACTCCCTCTGCATCCGTGTTGTTGCTAGCTCTACGTTGTCTCGAGACTCCTGCACTGTAGCTCTCTCTGCCGCTCCATCCGCATCCATCTCTACCCACTCAGCCAGTGTTGCTACTCCTTGTTGGGGCTCTTGTAGCAAGGTCTATCCAAGAGGTCGGGTACCTAGATGATCTTGCCCCTCATTGCCTGTAATCCACCTGACTACAGCTCGATGTCTCCCCACTTCCGCTCAATTGGTTCATGTGCACTCATGGCACAATTATCGTTTGTCAAAACTTCCTTCTCTGCCCGTGTTGGCGCTGCCTTAGTCTCAGAAGACTCTCCCTTACTCGTCTTCCTTGGACACTGGGTCACATAATGACCTAGCTCCCCCACAGTGGAAGCACTTAATCTTGGAGAGATCCTTCTTCCGCTTCTCCTACTTTCCTTCAGATGCTAGGGCCACATCATCCTCCTCCTGCTTTACTTTGATCCCCTTGCAGCGGCTACCTATCTTCGACTGTCGTTTGATCTCTTCTTGCCAAAGAGTTGCCCACATCTCATCCCACAATGGAAGTGTCCCTCTGCCCAGTATACTCTGGACAAACACTTCCCGATCTTCTGAGACAACATTCAGGGTTGTCCTCACTATTAGCTCTTGATCTGGTGTCGCTCCTATAGCAGTCAACTAGTCTCGGAACTCATTCAATCCTCCGAGGAAGGTGTCTATCGATTGTCCCTTCTTCATCTGATATGACTTCATTTGATTCTCGAGCAGCATTCTTCTCTGCACAGAAGTACGCTGGTACAGCTTTTTGAGAGCCTCCCACATCTCAAATTCCGTTTCCTTCTCGATTATATATGGTACCACATGATCCTTGACCCTGTCAAGGATTAGTGCATTTGACTCTTGTCATCGCCTCCTCGTACCTGTCATTATCACTGGGGTCGACTCGGACAGCTATTACCTTCAAGGCGAAGTTCTTGACACGATTCCTGTGAAGCACTGTGTTGTCGCACAAATTGTCACGACAACGCTCAGACCGGGGGCTGTCACCCTAATCCCCGATCTCTCCGTTTAAGCATGTCTCCCGCGGCTAAGGGGGGTAGACCCTATGGGACAATGGATGACCAACTATGGACCAGTTGGGTTGGGAGACACGAGGGGAAACAAGCACTTAATTGATTTTATTAAGTTTAATAGACCAGTGCCTTATGGAGTTAATGACTGAATGATTATTTATAAAATACTTGCAGACATATGAACTCATTAACAATCATTTACTATCAAATAACTCAAACAAATATTAACTTTTACCAAATGCGAGATAATCGATAAATGTTCAATGGCTTAACGATATTCCAGCGATTAAAATTCGAAAGATTAAATGCTTGAAATAACCACGTAATTTTAAATGCTAACCAATCATCACTTTCATATAACTAATCTTCAAATGAACATTTAAGCATGTTTAACCACATCAAAATGATAAACATTAATCCCACATCAAAAATTTATTAGCCTTAGCGAAATATACCAAAATTTGAAAACGTGACAAAATATGCTAAGACTAAAAGTGACACAAAAATAATTCAAAATTTTTATATTTTATATTTTTTAAATGAAACTGAAAATGTCTAATTTAAAACTAAAACCAAAGTTAAAAATTAAACTAATAGATCAAAAGCTAATGGAAATATTAAACAAAAAGAGAAGTAAAGATTAAAACATTTTATGCTTTTTAGGGACTTGATAAAAAAATAAATTATATTTTATGAGATTTTTTTTTTTAATAAAACGAGACTAAAATTAAAATCTAAACTAAAACTAAAGCTTAAAAAAAAGGATAATCTAATCTGATTTAAATGAAACGGATCTTTAAACAAGATTTATAAAGTTCTAAACTATACCAAAAAAAAAAAATCAATACTAAATCTAATCTAAAGTCCTAAAAATGCCTTTAGATGTCCCTTTTGCATTTTTTTTAAATAAAAACTTAGAAGCTTAAAACAAAACAAAAATTGAAACCCTAGCAAAGTTAAGATCTACTCTTAAACAAAAGATTTAAAGGAACCTTTTTAAACGTTTATTGAAATTTTTTATCTTTTTATTTTTTTTATATATTGCTATTTTTTATAAACTTCAAATCAAAACTAAATAAAAAAGAAAAAAGAAACGGAACCTCAAATTTCTAAACTATATATATAAAAAAAAAAATGAATCAATTCTAAATAAAATCTAAATGGAACACAAGCCTTAGCCTAACTTAAATTAACGTATACATACGGAAGTCGATTTTTTGTTTTCTACTGTTGCATGTGTGCAGTTGACGACCAAGGTGAGGAGAGCGTGAGAGTGGAAGTTGTGCTTGCAGGTTTGAGTGCTTGACAACAGAAAGAGGAACAGGCGCAAATCAATAGAAACTTTGGCAGCTGGACGAGGGGCAATAGACTCGGTTGAGATAGCGTGGAGCTGGAAAGGAGCTGCGGCAGTTTATTGCAGCCGTTGTGGGTTTCAGTAGCAGCGTGGAGTAAGGTAGATATGGCAGCGGATGGGCAGCAAAAGCATAAACAAGGCTGCGCGTTTGATGAAGATGAGGAGATCCATAGGATAGCGAGAAACTGCGTGAGAAAAATGAGATGTGTGGGGCGATGGACAGGCAGAAAGTGTGAGGATTCGCTGATCTGGGCAACGACCCTGATTGGCTGATTTGCTAATTTGGATAATGGCAGCAACTTTATTGATCTGGACAACTTAGGAATGGTGATAGGAGCTACGTGGGAGCAGCGGATACGTCGAAAATAACAAGGATGTGCAGAGAAGAGCTGAGGCAGGCAACAGAATGAAGGAGATTGAGAGAGCAATAAGGGCTGTGATTGCAGAAATACATATATAACAGAATACAAATTTGCCTCAAAAATTTCAAGATGCCCCTGTAACACAATGAAACCCTGAACAATAGCAAGGAGCTGATCAAACCCTCAGAAACCTTCGAAAAACCCTGCAACCTGTAATGGAAAGATAAACACTCGGAGAATATATGCAAGGATTAAAACTAAAACCCTACAAACCAGTCAAAAAATTACAATATTTACATAATTATGGCTCTACAACAGCGAGATTTGTCAGTAATCCTCAATAATATTTTCAGAATTTCAATTTTACTATGAGATACTTCAGAAATCTCTCATGCAATTCAAAAATAAACTTAAATGATAGACGCAGAATCGAAATTGGTTGGGCTCTATAAGAGAATGTTTCTCGGGAGTTGGTTAGTTCAGCTTAGAACTTCCCCAAATGCCCGTTAATTTTCTGAATCTGAATTTCCTGCACAGCTCACTTCAGCTATCAATAAAGAGGGAAAAAATAGTACTAAATTCCAAATCCAATGAAGATACCTGCCATTACTTTCAGAAATTCTATTACCATTAAAACCCTAGAGAGTGAACAAGATACTTGTGTTCAACATCACTCTTCACCAAGCTATTATTAATGGCTGAAAATAAAATTATGCAGAAAATAAAACAGCTTATAACACTTCAGGAGAGTAACACCAGCAAGATTTCAACCCCAAAGTATTTCATTATTGCACCAGAAAAGGTTTACAAGAGAGCTTTCTTCAGCACAAGACTCACAAATTGAATGATCTCAAATGACCCCTAGCACCCTATTTAAAGGAAAAATTCCAAACAGCTAGTTCGAGTGATTCATGTCAAAATGATCTCGACTGTCGATGAGGATCAAGATATATTTTAATCTCATCTGTCGAATTTTTAAATGCATTTTAATATATTAAAAAATTGAAACTCTGCATTTATTTACTCAAAAAATTGACTTATTATTATTTTTTATTTTTTTTTTATTTTAATATTTTTTTAAATTTTTTAAATATTATTATTTTTATTTTATCTATTTTTTTATTATTTTTTTTAATTTTAAATTTATATTTTTAAATGGATCCTCGAACTTAACCTTTGGAAAAATCATCTAGGACCTAGGACTTAGGACTTAGGACATATGAGGGGATTAAAACATTTCCTAACCCTCCAGACACTTTACATCATGACTTTTACAATTTTACATCTCAAGGGGGGAAAACCCATTTGACATAAACCCTCATAGACCACCCAGTTTTGCGACCAAATATAATCTTGCATATTAACACACTAGGATTCCTCTAAGATTCTAATGACAAAATTCATTCCGGCTTTGGGGTTAGGCTGAAGGAAAACTCTGCCGATCATGGATCGGTGAGACAAAAAACCTTCCGGAACTTAGATTATCAATAGAAAATTAGGTCCACCTAGGCAATTTACATACATGACTCAGATCTGCTAAGATTATTTACAATTTACACATGCAGACTGGGTTTACAAAACAATATGACCGCGCTGATGATGACAGGCACAGACACTTCGCTCAAGCGCTATCCCTTTTGCGAAAAAGGGGGTGTACTACTAATGGGCAATTGACACGTAGTGGTCAACACACTAATAAGATTCTGGCCTTCCAGACTGCGAAGTTTGATGCTCCGTCCAGTCTATCCTGGTCTTTTACCCCGTGTAGTGCCATGATGCTCCTTTACTTCACTCCTGGAAGTTCTCAGTTTGACTCCTCTGAGTCTCTACTTCCCGTTTGGAAGTTCTCTTCTGGACTCCCTCTGAATCTTGATTTCCCTCCTGGAAATCCTTCTGCCGCTTGTCGAGATGCCCCCTACTCTGATCATCTTGTGAAATTGCACTGTTGATCCAGGTTCCTCGACTAGAAACCCTCAGTAACAACTCCTCTAGCCTTGCCCTGTCAGGTACTGTTCTGACTACAGTACCTCACCGGCTCCACTCTGCAATATTCCTGTAGCCTTCTAGACCCCAGAAACTGCCTCTGTGTGAACTGCGTCAACCACTCTCTTCCTCACGCTGAATCAGTGTCACCCTAGATGGATCTGCGTCAGCAACGTTGGCCTTTCTGGAGCTCTGTGCAGCTCTCGGCTTTCTCTGCATGGCTCTCGCTGGCTCTGTGTCACACTCCTTGGCTTCTGCGTTGCTAGAAACAACTTCTGTCACCTCGGGACAGTTGTTTTCTGCTGCTATTGCTCCGCTTGGCTGATGTCCTTTAGTCCTCCTGTGATCTACAATCACGCTCTGATACTATGTTAAAGCTTCTAAGTTTACTTACTTAGAAACTCTCCATGCACTTTATCTGATTTATTCCTATATCCTACCTACTTGTTATTTTTCATTAACACGTTATTTACAAAGTAAATACTGAAAATAAACACCAGTGCATGCTCAACATATTACAGATCAACAACTAAAAGAAACAAGAACAAACGAACCAAATGACACCATTATTTTTCGACTAATGTCCCCGGAAAAACCCAATGCAGGAAAATAGTGCAGCTATCTAAGGGTTTTCTTATTAAGCAATATCAGAGTACAATCTGGATGTCAAAATTGGTCTACCCAACAGAGAATTTCCATAGCAGTAATACCTCTCTGTCTCTGACAAATCTATTGGCTGAAACCTCGCATAATCCTTCTAGCAGCTACTTAGCACCAATTTGCCCCAGAAACCCCAGCGTCTGCCCAATTTGGACTGCGTCAGCCTATCATGGCTTGCGTCAACTCTTTGAGCCTTTGCATCAATAATGTTGACCCCTCTGGTGCTCTATGCAACACTTAGATGCCTCTGTGTGGCCCTGCATGAGCATTGGCTGCTCCTATGTCTCTCTCTCTGGCTGCTTTGCTGCTATCCCGGCACTATCTTTGCCTCTCTGTCCCTCTGTACTCAATGTCCCTCAGTTTCTCTCCCAATCACTGATTCTATCTTTGTTAGCAAACCCTACTCTAGAGAATAGAATGGCTGATCATCTAGTGTACTCTCCAGGTGACCCTCAAGCCTCCTCTTATACTTTTCTTGTTGACATATCAATGGTCGAGATTAAGACTCTAATCAACGACTAAGATTAGATCTAGCTTGATCCATGTCTTTTGGACCATTCTAACACAATTTTATATTAATCCACATTAACATTTTAATTTCCCTAAGTTTAGACTTATGGACTCCATTAAATATATTAATTATTTTAATATTTCTCAAGCTGTTTAGAATCTTCCCAAACCCTTTCTGGGTATTGGAGATCTCATGTGCCCCAACCTCTCCACCAAATTTCATGGCTAGAGCACATTTGATGCTACCCCAAATCAACAAGGGGCATTATTAGTCCAAATTAGGCCATTCAAATCCATTAGAGGATTGAACAAATAGAAAAGAGGCACTCTCTCTCATTCATCGTCACTTGGATCCGAATAGCATCACTTGAGAGATTTTCGCACTTTTTGCTAGGTAAACTTTTTGGAGCTTTCTTGATGCACTATGATATTTGGATTTTCACTATTGTCTTTGGAGCTTCTTTCTAATGCAAAGTTGATGAATGGATATATTATCTCTCTCTCATGTCAGTCAAATTTTGATGCTATTCTTGTTATTTTACTAGTTTACTGCATGTTATTGTTATTATTATTCATGTATGGGTTAAAGTAAACACGAAATTCTTTTGGGAGCCTTGAATAAGTGATTTAATACATGTGTGGTACTCGAGAGAGTGGGTTAATGTTCCTAGAGGCACCTAATAGGTTTTAAGCCTGTTATTTTACTGGTTTACTGCATGTTATTGTTATTATTATTCATGTATAGGTTAAAGTAAACGTGAAATTCTTTTGGGAGCCTTGAATAAGTGATTTAATACATGTGTGGTACTTGAAAGAGTGGGTTAATGTTCCTAGAGGCACCTAATAGGTTTTAAGCCTCGAAAATTCATCTCTTTGGCAAATTTGAAGTATAAATCCTTATTGACCTAGTTGTTGCCCTTGGAGAGACTAGCGAAGATCAATTAAGGCTTGTTAGCTCACGAAAAGTATTCATCTATGTGTATCTTGACTCAATTAAGCCCAAGCAATAAGGCATTGATCCTCGTATCTCTTTGGTGGTCAAATTTTCCTCTCTTTTTTTCACTTTTCCAAATTCTAGGCCTAACCCTCGAGGGTCTAGGGCATCAAGCAAAATTTTTCGGAGCCATCCAAACACCTTGAAAATTGGTCCACAACTGAGTTGGGGTCTTCTCAAGGTGTCCTCCAAATTTGAGCACAATCCGATTGTGGAATCTCGAGATATCGCAAGCCCTACCCAAGAGATTGTCCCTTGCCCTAGGTTTCCCTTGGCTAGTGACCTCATTTGGATCATTGCACTTTATTTCAAGAAGATTTGTTCATTGATCCTCTTCTCTTCCACAATTAGGTCAAGCCCCTCCTTGGTTGATCAACTCCATACCCTTGACCTAGTTTTGGGTCTCCCTGGCCTCGTGTGGTCCCACAACCTATTAACGCCAATTTCACAAAGATCGCATCAAATCCAAGTCTCCATAAAGATCTCTAGTTCTAGAAACCATATTGAAAAAGCATACTCTCAAAGCCTAGCCCTAAGGATCTTGTTGGCCCATCCTTGAGAGTCCATCACCTTGCTTCCAAAGCAAGCAAGCCATACAATTGAGTCTCTCTTGTGAATAGACCTTGGGAATCACCTTTCGTCATTTCATTGACATATCCATTATCATGATTCCTCTCATACTGGGTCTCCTCCCATTGATGAAAGTCCATAAAGAGCAGAGAGCCTTTGTTGAGGTGACAGTGGGCTATCGCTCTAATGTTTTCCTTGACCTAGTAGTTGCTCCATAGGATCCCCTCCTAGCACCCCTACTAGTTTCAGCGGTAACAAGTCCCACTAGACTAGAATAGAAAATTAACCCTACATTTAAGGCGAGGGAGCAAGACTACATCCAAGACCCTTTTCTCTTCCAAGTCACCCCATAATTCATGCCAAAATGCGCAAAATACAAACAAGCATAAGCACTCCAATGCAAAATGAATAAAGTGCCTTTTGACCAGAAGCCCACCTTCCAACATGTGGTCCTAACAAATGGGCAAGGGGACATATGATTGATGCAGGTGGCAGAGATATGAATGGCATGTCACATTGGCTCTCAAGGGCTACTGGTTGTCGACTAGAAGAGATAAATAGGAGACAAGTTTCTCCCAGGGGTCACCCACTTTTGGTGGGTAACAGGAAACATTCAATACATCATTTTGAAACTCATTATTATGTCTTTGTAATATCATTTAAGTCTAAGTTGCAGGAAATGTTGGAGAAGGGTCCGTTTCCGGCTAGAAATGAAACGAAAATGAGGAAACTTGTATCGTATGGCCTGGAAACTCATTTCTAGCCGTACTAGCCCCATTTCTCAAGGAGGAAACATGGCCAGTACGGCCGGAAATGAGTTTCCAGGCCGTACAGCGGAGTTTCCTCTTCTAACTTGAATTTTTCTTGTATTTTTTTTATTTTATTTTTTCGTTTCTAATTTTTTATTGGGCGACTAAAATATCTTCTGGATGCTTCTAGATGCCTCTCAAGTTATAAAAAAGAGGATTTGTTTGAGTGGGGCAGCCTAATGTTCAAGCCTATGGACCTAGTGTTGATATGCAATTCATGGTAATGTTAAATTCTTAAAGTAATTCTCCTTTATTTTTCATTTTCATCCTTTTACATAAATTTTTAACATTACCATGAAATGACTCGGGTTGTTTGAGAGTGGTTTTGCCCTCATTGGATTTCATATGGAGAAAGTAGAATTTTAGATCTCACTCAAAGTCCAGCAGACTTATCTGTTTTTTAGGATTTCAGGATTGGGGGGATTGCAATGTTTCCATAGGGTATGAAACTTGTATTTAATCAAAAGAACCAAGCCCTCTATGCAGGGGAGACTCCCAATAATCAAGAGCACGTAGGGTACTAGGGTATGGAACTTGTATTTAATCAAGAGCACTAAGGTCGTTCGACTATGTAGGAGGAGACTCCCAATCAAGCAAGAGACAAGTAATTAGAAATTTCTCGTCGCTGATTTTGGATATTGTTATTTTCATTAAGTGATCATTCATGAGTAAATGTGATGTAAATTTAGAGACTTATAGTTTATGCATTGTCAATTGACAATTTAATCATAATGTAATAAATTAGAATGTATCATATATGCTTTATGATTGCACATATTTCTTAAATGTCCTAACATATATCTATATATATATTGTGTTTCCCCGTTTCCAAAATTTGGGTGGGTCACGTTTCGTACGCATGCCCGTTTTGGAAACTTGTACCCGTTTCCCCGTTTCGTGCAACTTAGTTTTAAGTAACATTGTTAATAAAAGTTGGGCTTTGCGTCGGGTGCGGGGGGGGGGGGGGCAATTATAGAAGTAACATTAAAATATGCTAAGAGGGTTATCAATTCTAACGTTTACTAGTGGCCTACATTAGTTATAAGTTGATTATAGGGATAGTGGTTTAATAATTATTACATGGCATATAACAGAAAACCATGTTGATCTATTTGATGACAACATGAATATAATAATACTCTCTCCCTGTATCTCTTTTATGTTAAGCTGTGACATTTTTCAACATAATATTTTTAAATATTAGTCAGATATCAGTAGCAAGCTCCATGCAAGGGTGGATGAGTTAATTATGGTCACCTTTTTGATAGCCCTTTAGGGTTGTAGATGCTAATGATCAGGACAGATAACATGAGGTGATGTATATTTAGATTTTGATAAAATGAAGGTAATAGTGTAGACTCAAAGTGGCACAGTTAGATTTGTACATGTATGAAAGAGAGAAAAGAAGAGAAGAAACAAATTGAGCATACCTTGGAAATTTATTGCTGAGGTTAATGTTAATATTTTTTATTAAGTGTTTAATGAACTAGGAAACCATTTCATTGGATATCAATGTCTACAAAGAAGAAATGTTTTCACATATGGTTAATGAAGTCTTGTGCATGTTTAGATTCTTTTTAACCATTCCTAACTTTTACAATTAGCAACAAATATGAACAATTAAGGAAGAACTCCATGCTGATAGATTTACCCATTGGATCTTTTATGATTTCATAGTAATCAGGCACATCACGAGGATCTACTGGCTCCTTGAATGGCCAAGCATCAGCATGTTCGACCATAGCCTGTTAAAAAGAAGATCACATTAGCTCGATATGGGAGGCATTTTATAAGAGAAAAAAAGACACCAATATTAAATAATAAAATTCAGATACTGGAATATGACTTTGTTCAGTATTAGTACTATTATCTCTCGTTAAATATGAGTAGACCATATTATTATATTCCTTACATCATTTTACTCACAACATAGCAATTCAGCATGGTCGCAAAGAATGGAAGAATAGTCCAAAGACAGACCAACAACAATGGATGATAAATTAGGGTATACATCAATTGAAATGTTTCACTGACCACCAGACGGGAAATTAAATGATCATTGTGTTTCTATTCTGGAAATGTATACTTCTGATACAACTAATAAATAAAGATAATTTGGAAGTTGTTTTGGTATTAATTTGACATCATTTTATATATATATTCTATAATAGTTTAATATAAGTTTATTCTACAACTGTTTGCCTTCCTCTTCAAGAGCAACCAAAAAATGCAGTAGTGTCCCTAAATGTGTCCATTAGTCATTTTACAGGCACCAAAACTATCCCTTCCCCTCTGCCATCCCCCAAAACCACTAAACTATTGGTGCCTACTTGAGCATGTGCATAAAAATGAATTGACACAGATTTGGTGAGCATGATTGAAACTCCTTGGAAAGTGAGGCAATAGCCAGCAATATATATTATAATGAACATCTCAGTCATATGCAAAAACAAAATTATATGAAGTGCTGAAAATGGTCTGCAGGTTAATGAAATGATCACAGCATCAGCCAAGTTTATATCTTATTCTTTTCTTATTTAATGATGACAACTTAGGTCCATGCAAGTTGAGTTCATTAGCTGACATTTATGTATGAAAATCAGTGATTACATAAATCAAGACATTGCAAAAGATTGTTAAATTTAAATCTCTGAATTCAAAAGCCATAAGCAAATCACAGTATTGAAAATAATATTGGAAATGTGCAAACGTGTAGAGTGCAAATCAGAGAATCTACCTTATGTAGAGACCGCATAAAGGCATGGAGGACCTGGCGATTTGGCAGGCCCTCAGATGGGGAATTCAGTAGACGAAAACGCGAGTGACCCCACTGATCTGTTGTCCAGCCTGCCTCCTCTGATGCAGAGAAATCATCTGCATTAATCAATGATTCTGTATCTCTAGATGACCAGGTAAAAATTATCTCAGAAAGCGTAAAACCAATTTTCCAATGCCTGTTGTTTCCATAATACAGATTTTATATTTTGTGATATAAGAGGACCAGCAAAACGTTCTATAGGTATATGTAATCTGATCTCTTTTAGTGATGATTTCCACTAATAAGGATTCTCTGCTTTTATACAATAATCAGCCAGATATCATATCACACTGCCACCAAATCATCTTACTGTATCGATATGAAGATGTAACCAAATATTTACTCAAAATGGTATCATCTAAAATCAAGAAAGTCACTATCATTCAATCCTTTTAATACCACCCACAAGTCAGCAACTCAGCTCCAGAATGGTAGTCTCTAAGATTTTGCAACTTAATGGAGACATGCTCATTTCAGTGAATCACAAACATGCCTATACAGATCAGATGCACAGAAATCCAATATTGCCTTTTATAATCTTGAAGAAAAGAATTCATTTAAACCAGCTTAGAAAAAGCCAGCAAAAACATAAGAGAAACTGCCAGCTTTCTCGATTCCCAATTTGGCAGAAAAAAATGCAATTTTCTCATGATATCAGGATTGCTGCATTTTTTTCAATTCATTCTGTGATTTCAAGACTCATTCTCATATATTATCTTCTTTCCGTATTTGTGTAACAATGGTATCATCTAAAATCAAGAAAAGTCACTATCATTCAATCCTTTTAATACCACCCACAAGTCAGCAACTCAGCTCCAGAATGGTAGTCTCTTAAGATTTTGCAACTTAATGGAAACATGCTCATTTCAGTGAATCACAAACATGCCTATACAGATCAGATGCACAGAAATCCATCTTGCCTTTTATAATCTTGAAGAAAAGCATTCATTTAAACCAGTTTAGAAAAAGGCATCAAAAACATTAGAGAAACTGCCAGCTTTCTCGATTCCCAATTTGGCAGAAAAAAATGCAATTTTCTCATGATATCAGGATTGCTGCATTTTCTTCAATTCATTCTGTGATTTCAAGACTCGTTCTTGTATATTATCTTCTTTCCATATTTGTGTAACAATATGGCTATTTGATGTCGTTATTTTTTGTATTCAAATTTAAACTAAAAAAAAAAAAAACGAAATGGTTTTTATTTTTAATGCTTGCCATTTTTCATTGAGTTGTTGCCAATTTTTTTTCCCATCTTTTGAGTCGATGAACCCAATTGATTTGGTTTTTATTTTTAATGCTTGCCATTTTCCATTGAGTTGTTGCCAATTTTTTTTCCCGTCTTTTGAGTCGATGAACCCAACTGATTTTTTCATGAGTCTGGTTTGTTCAACACTGATTCTAACTGTACGTAGGCATCCTGTCTGGTATAATCCTCATTTTATATATACTATGCATGTACATCATATATATACAAAAAATATGAGTATATTATACATGAGGCAATCCACCGATACACATGAATCAGAATAAAGATGGAAACAAAACAAAACACTTCAGAGAAAAGCACACATATGCATGCATTCATTCAGTAAATAAAATGGGGTCCCTGGAGAAGGAGTGGATCAATTTAAATTTTTGATGGTGCCTCCAAAGGAAATACTGGCAGAACAAGAACAGTGCTGAGTTTAGACATCACCATGATCATGTTCTTGCAGTTATATTTCAATTCCTTGGAAATAAGACCAACAACCAAGTGGAAATAAAGGCACATATCCTAGGAATTCCAATTGCATTGAATAGGGTTTAAAGAATGATACAAATGGGAACTCAGGTTGTGTATTCATCGAGAATTCAAATGCAACATCCTCCCAAGCGTGAGTTATGGGCCTGTTGCCACAAAATCTAGCAGGTCTTACGAGGGGACTCACAAAGCAAGGCCTAGACCCTATGGCAACCTATGTCGCATGGTTCAAGTTCAAGTTCGAGTTTAGCAATGATTAAGTTCAATTCAAATTCAAATTTTTTAATAAGGTTTGGATGGCATTCGCCATTATATATATATATATATATAACATAAAATAATGAATTATGCACATCTAAATATTTAAATTTTTTACATGACATCTAACGAGATGTTTGAGATGAGATTCACAATGCAGTTGGAAATTTCTCCCTAGCAGAGAGGGAGTCTTAATTTTGTAGCTCAGGGACAAATTCCTTCCTTTCGACAGCCTTCCTCATCCAAACAAGACCCTCTTTACCCTTGGAAGAATTTAATTTGGTTAAGGAAAAATACATTTTTAATATGAAAACCCACATGTGCACAAAAGTTCAGGTCTGTGATCTAGGTGGATATTGGTGGCCACCCGCCTATTCCACTTGGACCCCCACCATTGTTTCCTTCGGCTTCCTTAATTGCAGCACAGTTTACTATTTTTGGCAATTTTACAAGTCATGAACTTCCAGAGACATTTTGAGCAATGTTTTAAAACTCCGACTCTGACTCCAACTCGGCTGAGGGTCGACTCCGACTCCGACTCAGTATTTACTATTGACTCAACCGGTTCGATTTCAATGACTCGATCGTTGTAAAAAATACATTAAATATTTACTTTTTATAAAAACACAATTTTAAAGATTTTCATTCATGTTTCCAAACACACAGCATTAGAATATAGATAGAAGACAACATATGATCAAAGTAAGCTCATGAATATATCCATTATATCAAAATGGCAACCTGTACACTATCCAATACATACACGATGATGATATAGAGATAAAAACAAAAACACATAACCAAGGAAGCTAGAAATGGCCTCTATAACAAAAGTCTGTGACCACTACTACTGGCTACTGCTAGAGTTGCCAACATCATTTGGTTCAGTGTTACTTGGGAGCGGGAGCGAAAACGGGAGCATGAGCAACATTTTTAGAAGCTCCCAGTTTGGGAGCGAATCCCGGAGGAGTTCGACAACCAATGTCACTAACATCAGGGTACATAGAGGCATTGGTGCTCTTGATTAAATACGAGTTCCATACCCTAATACATGACAAAATTCAATGGAAACATTGCAATCCCCCAATCCTGAAAAACCGATAATTCTACTGGCTTTTGAATGAAATCTAAAATTCTACTTTCTCCATATGAAATCCTATGAGACTGGAACCACTCTCAAATATCCTGAGTCATTTCATGGTAATGTTAAAAATTTAAATAAAAGGATGAAAATGAAGATTAAGGAGAATGTCACTTTTACTTTAAGAATTTAACATTACCATAAATAGCATATCAATACTAGGGATCAGAGTCAGACAGGGAAACTCATGAGTCAGACAGGGAAGCCTAGGGAGTCCCCCACACTCAGAAAAATTTTAAAAAGCAGTTTTTTGGGGTTCATTGGTTGTTGTCTGTAACCCGGCCAAGTTGATATGGACTCAGCCGAGCCGGCCGGATTAATACCGAGCCGGCCGAGTTGTGTAACAACTCCGCCGGGTTAGTATTAACCCGGCCGGCCGAACCAGTTCAATGGTCGGGTCAAATTTTTTTTGACTGACTCAAACCAACTCGGCTGAGCCGGTTCCGAGCCAGTCGTGTTTAAAAACAATGGTTTTGAGGCACTAAACAATGCTTTTTTGGAAAATAGGAAAACCATTGCCTATGCCAAGGGTTTGCAATTGCAAGTTGTAGTCCTTGGATAGGTCTTTCTAATGAGGTATCGTACGCATCAAACGAAGATTATATACCAAAGTTACGACCTTGGAAAGTTGATGTACCAATTTACCCCAACAAGGCCCATACAATTTTGGCAATTCATCTCCTAGGGTCAGGTTTTTGGACGTTTAGGGTTTTCCATTGTTTCGGACGTTTAGGGTTTTCCATTGTTTCTCAATAATAAATAGGCCTTTGACCCTCATTGTAACGAAGTTCAGAAGGTAAGCAGTTGCCACATCTCCTCTCAGAGATAAGTTACCATCGCTTAAGCTAATTTATTTCCACTCTGCACGTAAACAGTTTTCAGTACTTTATTATTAATGAATTGAAGTTTTGTTTTTGCTATATCTCTACATTTCTATTTATACATCTATTTCATTTCGTTCCTTCATAAATCTGGATTAGTGGTGTCAAAGTGGTCTACTTTTTCTCCTTTTTCATGTGCATGTCCTCAACGAGGTCGGGGTATAAGGATTTGGGACTTGAACTAGTTGACCCTTTCCAAGACCATCCCCGTCAACACCGATGGCCTCCCATGGCAGAAGAAAAGAAAGGCGAGGGAGAAGGAGATCCTATCAAATTGTTGCTCGAAGAAGCCCTCGAGTGGCAAAGGAACGAGATGATGGACAACTTTGCCTAGATCCTTCAACTGATGCCCACCGACAACGGATATTCATCTAGCAGTCACTTCAAAAGCACCACCCCCTTCAAGGTACAAATGAACTTCAATATCCTCATATTCGAAGATCAAATAGATGCAGATGTTGTAGATAAATGGTGGAATCTATTGGAAGGTTATTTTTTGGTCGACAA
The DNA here is from genome assembly GCA_000404065.3 of Pinus taeda. Taxonomy (NCBI): domain Eukaryota; kingdom Viridiplantae; phylum Streptophyta; class Pinopsida; order Pinales; family Pinaceae; genus Pinus; species Pinus taeda. The sequence continues at coordinate 88,245 of APFE031119800.1, read as the reverse complement.
TCTCTCCAATAGGGAGAAGATTACTTTTTCACTGCTTTAGATTGCCCCCCATGTCAAGGACTAGTGGAAAACTTACTATGAGAAAAGTGTTTAGTAACCCTCTTTGCTTACAATTGCCCCCTCTTGGAACTCTTTCTGAGACACTGTCAAGGAGCAATATTACCCCGTGGGGAACTATAAGGACAAGTACATACAGTGGACCACAATATGGCAACAAAGGGACCAAGATGTGCATGAGTTCACAAATACTTTTCATACCCTACGCACAAAGTTGGGTATCAACAACTCTGAGCAACATCTAGTGCTCAAATATCGCGATTGTATGCACAAATACATTCAGGAAGAAATGGAGTTCTTGGACATCTCCTCACTGGGAACAGCATATTGATATGCTACCTAGATTGAACAAAAATTTCAACAAATGAAGCGCGACTTTGGATCTTTGAATCAAAAGTAGGGCAAGAGTGCCCCCAAACAGCAGAACAAAAGACAAAGCCAAGGTGTAGCGACCCATGACAACCCATCGAAGTCGCAAGAAAAGAATGGCATCACAAAGACGAAGGTTACAGGAAAGTGTTGTGAGTTCCATAAGAACCCCACTAACAACACAAATGAGTGTCGCACCAAGCAGTCACTGGTGGTCGAGTTGAAAGCTTCAGGGTCCAATGCATGTTCTAATTTTGAGCCAGAACCCAAAAAGGGGAAGCAGATTATTGATGCAGAACCCAATGCCACCATTGCCACCACCAAGATCCAGAAGATTGAGCTTGAAGATCAAGAGGAGGAGCATCTCTTCCATTCATAGATGTGGGTGAAGGGTTCTCTGTTACAATTCATTGTTGACAGGTGGGAGTCAAAAGAACCTCATTTCAATAGAGGTCGTGAAGCAGTTGGACCTGTTGACCATTGGAGTGGCACTTGATGATTATATGAAGACTCCATGCCCAAGGATGATCCAAAGGACACTTGTACTATCAGATATCATCGGTCAACATTGTTTTTTAACTCTATTTCTATTTCCCATCATCTTTCTTGTACCTAGATTCCACACCTTGTGGGGAATTGTAATAAGTGATACTAGTAATAATGAGTTTTGAGTCTGTAACAGACCTAGGATGTTGGGACTTGATCAGCAAATGAGTACACCTTGGAGTATTTTTTTATCTAGTTAATTATCCCTTCTTTTTCAAAGGTAGATAATTTTCTAAGTTTTTCCACTCACTTTTTACCCCAAAGTCGGGGTGACGGTTGGAAGGTTGAGCCCTTAACACATCTTAGTGTCTAGAGTCAACGTATATTACCATACTAGATCACATAAAAAATTTCATGGAATTTGATTAGGTCTAGATAGTCATTTTTTAATTTTTTAGATTTCCCGCAGGTCAAAAATTGTATTTAAATTGTAATAAGTGTAGTCTAGAGAAGTTGTATGGGGTATGAGTAATAAAAATTACACCTCTCGCCCTCAACTTTCTACTATGACACGCTTTAAGGGGTTAATAATGTGTTTTAGACTTTCAAAACCCACATTTCCTAAGTTTAGTGGAAATTGTGGCATTTAATTAGGCTAGAATTAAATAAAATAGAGAGAAATAAATTATTCCATGTGACAGAATGAAGCCGAAATGACTTGGAAATTATTCTAATTCAAAGAGTTGAGTCAACGGACATGTGGAATTTGACTGAGCACAGTGCATCATAAATACATCATTATTTGGCAAAATCGAATTTCCCAAAGATAAAGCAGTAGTTGCACGTGGAAAATCGAATTTATTAAAGAAACTCATGTACTAAAAGAATATTCGATGGAATATTTAGACTGAGGATTTCATGGGACCCTCTCTCACTATTAGCTCGAGTTGCTTCTACACTTAACATTTCACATGGAGGATTACAAGTTTCACTTGAGGAAATCACACAGTTCCTAGAGATCTGCCCAAAGCATCTTTGGGATCATCATCTAAAGTGGCAACACTTGGTTCAAGTTTGATTTGGTTTGAACTGAAGTGATCTCATTGCTTTGGTTCACTCATGGATATGTTTATCATGCCATATAGAGAATTCAATTTTCCTTGGTGTCTCTGTCATCTCTGCTTGGAACCCGACTTGCTCTTTCTTGGGATTTGCTCCAAGTTCAGTTCTCACATGCATTTTGCCTTGGGATTTGCTCCCAACTCTCTATATAATGAAGTTATGTGCTCTCATATTATATCAGGTTATGAGCTAATGGGCTTGAGAAAATTTTGCCATTTTGTACTTGCATATTTTCTTAATATAATCAACAATGTGGGGCTATCTGGCTGGTGTTCTCTTGGAGTTATGAGGTGATGTCATTTCATGCTATCGCTATTGTGTTTAATTTATTTTGCATATTGAATTCACATTAGTTTTTGCTTACCATCTTACTTGGATTGATGTGTGCAAGTTATCTTGCACATATCATTGATTTAGAGTAGTATTCTAGAGATAAGCTTGCCAATTTATTTTCAGAGGAATGTTTGGTCTATCTTATTCATTATATTGCTCTAATCTTTTGCAAAATAATACTTGTTTAAGTGTGTAGAAAAGATCGTTTGTATTGTATGCAGGAATCCATCTGAAAGTGGAAGAAATGTCAATTAGATCAACTCACTCCTAGAGTTACAACGATCCAAGACTCAACCACTTTTTTTGCTCCAACTCTTCCATCCAACGAAGAGCAAACAAAAGTTTTCTTACACTATAGCTACTTGATCATCCATTTAAATTTAAAATACTTCTTTGATTCTAGTTCTTTTAAAGTAACATCTCCTATTCAAGAGTCATTTCCAAAGCTAAGCAAGTATGGGGGTTCACTCTCATTACTTGAGCTAGTATTTTGTATATTAAACTGTAGTTAAGTTTTGGTTTCTTTTTCCTAATTTCACATTAACAATTAATTTTGTGTTTTGCAGCCCATAGGCTTAAGCATTGGGCAACAAGGAGCTTGAGGAAAAGCTTTGGGAAACTACTCACAGGTGTGTATGCAAGACCCCCTCACAGTGTCCACATACTGATTTTCAAGGAGGTTGTAAGAACTTGGGAGAGAGTTGCAAACTCATCTAAGTCGTGGGCCTTTTGAGCATTGTGAATCTATTTTGGAGAGTTTTTTCCATCTTCAAGTTTATTGTTGTTATATTTTTTTGGGAGAGAGTCTAGATTTGTTAGATTTCTATCTTTGTAAAGATCTCTCTCATATTGTGGAAAACCCTCTTAGAGGCATTCTTTACTCGCTTTAAATTTTAATTGTTTCATAAAGGATAAAAGAATTGTTTGAAGGAGCTTGGGATTTTTCCCATGGCATCCTCTTTTCTCACTTAGAGGAGGGATTTTGTGAGTAGATTAATTTTGCTTCTAGTTTTTCTTAGCTTTCTAGCACTTAGTTTCATTTTGTGCGTGCTTAAAATTAACACATTTCCCTCCACATGCAATTTTTCCCAATCTTGTATTTAATTTCTCACATGCATAAGCTTCAAAATTGTAAACTTGAGCAAATCTTATCTTATGTGTAAACACTTCACATTTGGCAAGTTTTAATTGTTTCTTTAAGAAAAAAAGAATTGCTTGAGAGAGCTTGAGATTTTTTCCATGGCACCCTCCTTCCTCACTTATAGGAAGGATTCTGTGGTGGATTAATTTTGCTTCTAGTTTTTCTTAACTTTCTAGCACTTAGTTTCATTTTGTGCGTGCTTAAAATTAACACATTTCACTCCACATGCAATTTTTCCAAATCTTGTATTTAAATTCTCACATGCATAAGCTTCTAAATTGTAAACTTGAGCAAATCTTAACTTATGTGTAAACACTTCATACTTTGGCAAGTTTTAATTGTTTCATAATTTCTTCAATTATATGTTTCACTACTAGGTCAAGTTATGCTATATGTCATGGAAACTATTGGAGCATTATCATTTATTTGAAACAATTGTAGCTCAAATCAATCTATTCCATTTTACTTTTGGCTATTTTCTGTTTAATGGTGCAAACACATATGAGCTCATTTACATTCTAGTCTCTCAAGTTTTGCAACTATCTTATTTCTCTCTGAAGCATTTGCATGTAGCATTATTTTAATTGGGCAATTAACACAATTTGCACTTCATCTAGGCATTTTGGTATAGGAAGGCCCCAAGCGTTATTAAAATTTTACCTCCAATATAAATTGGTTGAAGTAGACATCTTAGGGACCCTATACTCCTCTATTGAATCCTTACTGTGAGATTTATATCTTTAGGTGAGGTTGAAGTCTAAGGATTGAAGAGTTCAATTGCAATCTTGTTGTAGAGGTAAGTAATAAAATTAACCAAGAGCTCTTTCCATTATATTTACTTTACCTGTCTTTTAATGGTTCGAGTTTTCATATGCAAAGTCTATTCCAGAAGCAAGTATTGTAATCCTTTCAAACAAGTGTTTTATTTTCATGTTTCAAGTCTAATTGCATATTGATGTCTTGTTTTAGCACTCCCTTTTTCTTACATTTCCAAGTTGATTACTAGTTGTTTGGTTTTGGCAAGATATGTTTCACATGTTTTGATTCATAAAGTTGATTATCTCAAAATCATTTTTGTATCTTGCAATATCTTATGCTAATAATCTTTAGTTTACATTTCAAGGTTACTATGCTTTCTCTTTTGAGAGCATTGCATTTTACTTTAAGCAAATATATCTTTAAATTGTTGAGCAAATTCTTTATAAAGCACTGGTTTTATGGTTTTCTCATGTTAATGATTGACATTGTTATTTCAAGTTGCTCACATCATATTTTCTTATAAATATTTAAAAGTAACCCATTTTCACCATAATACTCTCCTAGAAACTCACATCTTTTAACTTAATTTTTCATCATGGACCACCCCCTTAGCTAACCTAGGAGATAGTTCAAACGGAGGGAGTCGAGATTAGTGTGACAACCCATTCTCTAAGTTCCATGCCACCAACCACAACTTGTGGGGTTGAAGGCTTTTCTCACTAACTTGTAGGTAGGTGTAAGCGGCTGGTGATAACATTTTTTGGCGTCGTTGTCGGGGAAAGGCTTTCTTGTACCTAAGAAATCAACTAACTTTTTGGTTTTAGCATATTTGAACTTTAGATTTAAATTCTCACTCAAGTGGCAACTACATTCAACCCAAATTCTCTACTAGGAGAAATTCAAGTGGTCTAGTTAGCCCCTCTCCTAATCTTGAAAGGGATTTTAGAGAGAGGTTGAACAAACTTTCTCATAGTAGAGCTCTTGCTAGTCTTGGGCAAGAGGCTATTTCTGATATTCATCTGCTTTTTCAAGAACAAGTTGAGCCTAGCATCATGAATGATCTTTTTGCTCCTTGTGATTTCACTAACATAAATGGCTATACTCACAATATCCCTGACAAGGCTATTGAAAAGTTGCCTTCCTTTCAAAGTAACAATGTCATTAGTGCTACATCACAAGTGAAAAACTGTAACATTTGTATCTTTAAATGGTGTAACACTGCTAACTATGAGGATGTGAAGATGAGACTTTTCGTTTTATCTTTAGAAGTGGATGCTCTTGATTCGCTCACTGATCAACCTACTAACTCATATAACTCTTTACAAATCATTCTAACTACATTTTTAGATAAGTTTGGAGAGAAGAAGGAAAATAGGCATTTGATCAATGCCATTAGAAACATGAAGAAAAATGAGAATGAAACCATGGAGGAGTTTAAGAAGAGATTCAATGAATTAGTAAAAAGCATGTCTGCTACTATTAAACCTCACGATGAATTTCTTTTATGCTCATATCTAGATGCTTTTGCGGTTGACACTGCCTATGAGTTGAGGAGGAAGGAACCTATGAATCTAAGTGTAGCTCAATCTGAAGCCTTGAAGATAGAAAGGTCTAGAAAGGAATCAGGGAACTTTGAAGCTCATGGTTTCAATAGAAGGCTATCAAAGTCAAATGATTCCAAAGGCAAGGACAAGGAAGAGACTACACATATTCCTATTAACGAATTAACTCAATTCATCAAGAGCATAGAAGCAGATCACATTAAAGAAATGCAAGCCATGCAAAATAGGTTGGTGGCCATGGAAAGATCACAAGTGCAGAGATTCCAACCTAGCCCAAATAATAGATGGCAAATGAATAAAGGACCTCCACAAGATTATAGGCCTACTAATCCATTGGAATCCACCAACATGGTAGATCAAATTCTCCCTTTTTGTAGGCCATGTAATGACTTCCATGAAGAGGCCACATGCCCATATGTGAAGAGAATCATGGAAAGTGGCATGTTAGGAGATGAACATGTAGGGATAAGTGGTCAAATAAATATGTTCTCCATGGAATATCAGGGACACACCATTGGGAAAAATAAAAAAAATTGACCATATGCCTAATAATCTTGAGGTTGACAAATGACAATATGATTGCGAATTTTGACAAAGTCACTGAGATTTTTGGGGAAAAGCTTACATTTGGATATATTCTTGCTATGGAAAACACAAAGAGATGACTTATCAAAGAAGGGATATCAAAGAACGGAATAGTCATAGAAATTTTTCTCCTCCTACTTCAAAATTAAAATTTGACTTGGTCAATTGGGTGAATAATGCAAAGGTTTCCATTCCAGTGACAAAACTTTTAAAGGTACCATCTCAAAGGGCCATGTTACTAAGTGCCATTCAACTTACTCAAAGGGAAAAAAAGCCTAGTGACGAACTAGAAGACGAGGAAATTGTATTGAAAAGTATAAACTGTTATGTGAGGAATGAAGATCATCTACCATTTTATGTTTCTTTGATAGTGAATGATCGTCTTTTACACAATTGCATGTTTGATTCAAGGGCTTCATCAAATGTCATGACCAAGAAAGTAATGGAGAAACTGAATTTAAGGTTATCTAGACCCTATCACAACATATGTTCAATAGAGTCTAAAAGAATTGAAGTGTGTGGGATAATTAAAGATTTATAGATTTTCCTAACTGCATACCTAGACAAAATAATGACTGAATATTGTTGTAACTTGTATAGATGTTCCTGATTCATGGCGAATGCTCCTATCAAGAAAATGGGCATCAGACCTACGTGGTAGCCTTCAAATGGACTTATCATATGCCACCATCCCCATCACTGATAACACCTTTGTCAGAGTTGATCGGGAGTTAGAGAAAAGATATCATGTTAAGGATCCAAGGAAACCCAACAATGAGATTATCTATAGATCATGCCAGACAGGAAGTAATGCAATGTTGACAAATTTTCTTCCCCTCCTAACAGAACAGATTCAAAACAAAGAAATTAGGCATAGCTCAAAAAGCTTGGGTACTTCGAATCTTCCATCAGAGCATTTTCAAGACAAAGCAATAGGATTGACAATAATTGCATCATCATCACCATCACAACTAACCAAGAAGAAAAGAAAAAAGCAGGAAAAGGAAAAAAGATATTAAAAATGAATCACCAATTTTGAGCAAGATCAACCCTCAACACATCAATAGTTGAAAAAGGAAAAGGAAGAGGTTTGGTGTATCTAATGGCCCCAAACAGGTTAACAATGGGGCAATTCATAGTTCTAAGATAGTCAGAATTGGACAAGGCACATCAAATAAAGAACTTATGGATTTACCTGTGAGTAGGCAGGTTCTCAAGATGGATTTCACCGAAGACATCTGACGCCATGGGGCATCTTTTTGTATCATATTTCTAACCTTATCCCTTGTCATTTTTGTTAAATTATTTTTATTCCATGAATAAATTATTATTTATGCTCTTAGAATAAATTTCCATTTCTTCATTTCTGTACTTGATTTCATTTGATGATATTTTGAATGGATACTATTGATATATGTCTTTTGTCAGTGGATGCAGATTCCAAGTTCTTGCACACTATCAATTCACATCTAGCATGCATCCCCATATGGAGCCAAATGTTGACCACTGGAGTGGCACTTGATGATTATATTAAGACTCCATGCCCAAGGATGATCCAAAGAACACTTATACCATCATATATTAGCGGTCAACATTGTTTTTTAACTCTACTTCTATTTCTCATCATCTTTCTTATACCCAAATTCCACACCATGCGGGGAATTGTAACAAGCGATACTAGTAATGATGAGTTTTGAGTCTGTAATGGGCCTACGATGTTGGGACTTGATCAACAAACAAGTACACCTCGGAGTGTTTTTTTTAATCTGGTTAATTATCCCTTCTTTTTCAGACACTGATAGTTTTCTAGGCTTTTTTACTCACTTTTTACTCCAAAGTTGGGGTGATGGTTTGAAGGATGAGCCCCTGACATATCTTAGTGTTTATAGTCAATGTATATTACCATATTAGATCACACAAAAAACTCGTGGAATTTGGTTAGGTCTAGGTAGTCATTTTTAAAATTTTTAAATTTCCTGCAGGTCAAAATTTGCAAATAAAATTGTATTTAAATTGTAATAAGTGTAGTCTAGAAAAGTTGTATGGGATATGAGTAATAAAAATTATACCTCTCACCCTCAACTTTTTACTATGACACACTTTGAGGGGTTAATAATGTGTTTTGGACCCTCAAAACCCACATTTCCTATGTTTAGTGAAAATTGTGGCATTTAATTAGGCTAGAATTAAATAAAATAGAGAGAAATAAATTATTTTGTGACAGAATGACATGGAAATGACTTGGAAATTATCCTAAGTCAAAGAGTTGAGTCAACAGACATGTCGAAGATGACTGAGCACTCTGCATCATAAATACATCATTATTTGGCAAAATCAAATTTCCCAAAGATAAAGCAGCAGTTGCACATGTGGAAAATCGAATTTATTAGAGGAACTCATGTACTGAAGGAACATTCTACGGAATATTTAGATTGAGGATTTCATGGCGCCATCTCTCACTATTGGCTCGAGTTGCTTCTACACTTAGCACTTCACATGGAGGATTACGAGTTTCACTTGAGGAAATCACATAGTTCCTAGGGATCTGCGCAGAGCATCTTTGGGATCATCATCTGAAGTGGCGGCACTTGGTCCGATATTGATTTGGTTTGACTGATGTTATCTCATTGCTTTGGTTCAAAGGGGCCAAGTATTTCAGCAAGATCGATTTCAACTCTGGTTATCACCGAGTTCCAATAGAATCAACAGATGTATGGAAGATTGCCATCAAAACCAAGGATGGCCTTTTTGAGTGGTTGGTCATGCCTTTTAGGTTGACAAATGTCCCTGCAACTTTTATGAGGCTGATGGATGACATCTTGCAGCCCTTCACCAACTCGTTCGTGGTTGTATACTAGACAACATCCTCATCTTCAGCAAGAGTTCAGAAGAACATCTACAAAACATTTGGCAAGTTCTTCAAACCCTGCGGCAACACAAACTATGTGCCAACTTGGAGAAATGCACATTTAGCATGGGCCAAGTCTAACATCTAGGCTACATCATTGATGAGCAAGGTATGCATGTGGATTCGGCTAAGATACAAGTCATTCGAGATTTGCCAACCTTGACCACCCTAATAGAGTTTTGCAATTTTTTGTGCCTTGCCAACTTTTATCGAAGGTTCATGTTGGGATTCTTTCATATCACTTGGCCTTTTAGTCAAGTTACCAAAGGCGAAGCGAAAGAAAATTTTTTCTAGTTTGAGTCTATAAAAAAGGCGTTTGTTTGAAGCACCGTCTCTACTCTGCACCAATACTCACGTTGCCAGACCTGCAACAACCATTTGAAGTTGAGACAGACGCCTCTGCTCTGCACCAGTACTCACATTTTTTCTTTTTTTCTGAATAAGACTAATTCTATTATCATACAAAAATCAGAAATACATATGAGTTACAATGGGCAAGGCTATGGAAATCTGCCTGGAAGCCCTCTTCTTTCCCTAATTACATTCCCAAAATTGAACGTTATCAAAATTTGGAATACGATAATTTGCCAAAGGCTCGACATATTGACACTGAAGACACAAGGACATTGAACAGACCAAGACACAGACAGACAGACACAGACAATTATAGCCGACACAGTGACATAGATGCTGATGCCGCTTGGCCGAATCATAGACATAAAGATAAAAACATAGAAATGCTCTTGCAGTAGAGGTAACCAAGAGCAAGCTCATTCTTCATCAGTGGTGTAGGGCGCCTCTTCTACTCGACACCCAAATAGGAGAGAATCATCAGAGTCTGAGAGAGGGATGACCGCACCAGAGGGCCCTTCCTGAACCGGCTTGCTAGGACCAGCGAGCGCCATAGGACAGGCTGAGGGGACGCATTCCTTGGTCGGGCGCTCAAGGTCAATTCCAGACCCTCGTCCACGAACCAAATGACTTGTTCCTGCTCGAACCGGATGGCACGCGATGGGGGATTCTTCTCTGCTTTGGCGTTGCCATTCCGGTATGGGCTCTGCCCCATGCACAAGATAGTCTGCCACGTGAATTGCCTCATCCTGTGTAGCACCAGGTTCAACCGTAATAGAGATAATAAGGGTTGAATTAGCCTGAGGGCAGGGAAGCCGATACCTGAGCGTGGGAGATTCCTCCTGACCTCCTTCCACTCTTGCGTCTCTACCAGCTCCTCTGCCACCTTCATCTTTGCTGCCTTGGAACCGTTGTGGCACCGACGTGACTTCAGTGGAGGAGGAGGGCGAAATGTGACCTTGCCTCTGCGTGGAGGCTCTACCTCTGGTGCCCCCTCACCTGCTACACATTCTCTGCCTTTCCCTTTGCATCGCAGGATTTGCCAATTGCAGTCTCACGCAGGCCGTAGGAGCTGCTTCTGTGCAGAGGACCTGCGCAATTGTAATGCAGTAGCAGGGCCTGCTTTTCCCCGTCTTTGAAACAGGCTGAGTGAACTCTGGATCCCTTCCCCCTTCCTCCGCAGAGCGCATCAGGGATTTCACCTTATGCCAAACCATATCCCCCGAATGAACAGGCCCTCCAACATTAATACCCTCCATTGCACTGGTTGCCAAGCAACTCGCTCGAGCTGAGAGGACTGGCATTAAATTCCTCTGCCATCGGATTTCATGCGAGGTTTTATCATTCCTTGCAGGGTACCGTCTGTCACCTCTGGGCTGCCACCTTCCCACATGACCGCCCACCCTCTCAACACGTCCCACCATCACCCGCATCCGGGAGGGTGAGATCCTGCTGCGCCAGAGAAATGCAGTCATTTTTGAGCTTGTCATCATCTAATGTATCCAGAGATACTGAGAAATATGGAATGCGCTAAGATGCCCCTTGGTTGGCCAATCTATCTGCAACTTTGTTCGTTGTTCTTCTTGCGTGCTTGAAGGTTATGCTTTGGGGATTTTGTAGCTTTTCCTCCAGTGATTCCAGTCTACTTAACAACCTCCAGCTAGCGGCGACCTTGACAGCTGGCGTGCCTGCCTGAATTCTTTGAGCAGTTGCAATAAGGATAAGGGAATCTCCCTCTACCTCCAATGGGAGGAAGTGATTTTGCTCTGCAATACATATGCCTGTCCATAGTCCTTCTAATTCGGCTGCGTTGTTGGTGTCTTTTCCTAGAGAGCCATAGAATATTTGCATTATTGCTCCTGTGTGACTTCTGAATATTCCTCCGAAGCCCGCTTGTCCTGGATTTCCTTTGGCTGCCCCATCAAAGTTTAACTTGTAGATGGCATTAGCCGGAGGGGACCAACTAGTTGGAGAGGTGGTGTTGTAGGAGGATCGGGTGTTGTCCGTCGTTAGTGCTGAGAGGTTCAGGTTCCACGCCCTCAGAATCTTGCTTTCCATTAGAGAGTCCAGCAGATCTGCATTTGACCAAGTTCTGATGGCAAGAGTTTCTTGCAAGTCTTTTTTGAGAATCAACCACAAGGCGTCTATTGACTGGGAGGTATTATTGAAGATTCTATGATTTCTTTCCTTCCAAAGAGTCCAATATATAAAGCCTGGTAAGAGGCTCCACAGAAAGTTAAGAAGCTGACTCTTAAAGGGGTTCTTGGGCCATTTTCTTATGTTTTCTGTTATATCCTTTGTCCTGGCTACTGATCTCATATTGCAAGTTTCGACTTTCCTCCATATTTACGTAGCTAACTGACATGTTTCCATTAGATGGCTGATTGTCTCAGAGTGAAGGTTGCAATTTGGGCATCTTGATGGCCCTACAAATCCGCGCTTAACCAGGTTGTCCCAAGTGAGTATTCTCCTTTTACTGAGGAGCCATAAGAAGGTAGAAATTTTGGGCCACAGTCCTGGCTGCCAAACCTTTTCCCAGATACGGTCCTTATCTATCTGGTTTTCGGTGTATCTTAGCTGGTGAGCCTCTTTGGTGGTGAATGTTCCTTTAGGCATATGGCCCCACCTAAGTCGGTCCTATTGAGTGGAGTGTCGGATTCTTCTGTATGATAGTTCTTGATCTATATCAGAATATGACTCTCCTAGCCAATCCCTCTGCCAGAGACTGGCTTGCTTCCAGATTCTGAAGTCATGACTTTCGGATTGTTCCCAGAATTGATGAACATAAGTGAGGTTTGCCTGCTGCACCTGTGCTTACCAGAGGGGCCTTTGAAATAATGTAGCCAGCTTGGGGAGCTGTTGCCATGAGTCCTCCCAGAATCTTGCCATAGTACCTGAGTGAATCTCCCAGAAACTGTGATCTTGAATGAACTTACTGTGGGGTTTGGCTGCATTCCATATGGGTGATCCTTGTGTAGTGGAGTTGATTCTGATTAAATCATTCCATTGACTGCCCGGTGCATATTTGACCTGCCATAATTTAGCCCATGGTGAGTTAGGCTTGGTGATATAGTTCCACCACATTCGAGGACCCATAGTGTTGTTGCTTTGAAGGGGATTTCGTAAGCCTAGTCCACCTTCAGACTTGGGTTTGCAGACATCTTGCCAATTGACCAGCACCCATTTTTTGTTCAAGCCTGATGAACCCCAAAGGAAGTTACGTTGGATATTGCGAATGGTTTTGAGAACCCACTTTGGGGCTGCCAAGATTGAAAAGAGGTACAGAGGCATGGCCTGTAGGACTGATTTGATCAGAACGAGCCTGCTGGCAATGTTGAGAGCTCGGAAAGTCCAAAGAGAAATTTTAGATTCAAGCTTGTCTAGAAGAGTCTTCCAGGAGGAATGCTTTATTGCAGCAGCTGCTAGGGGAGCCCCTAAGTAGGATGATGGACGCTTGGAGATAGTGAACCCCAGAATTCTGGCTATGTTTCTTTGCGTGGTGGGGGGGGTGTTAAAGAAGTAAAGCTGGGATTTCGAGGCATTGATGGAGGTACCAGATGCGTTGGAGAAAATGGAGAGCAGGGTTTTAAAAACAGAGGCTTCTTGAGAGGAAGGGTGTCCAAATAGCATGGTGTCGTCAACAAACTGCTGGTGAGATTGAGGAGGGAGGCCATGGATAGAGATGCCTTTGAGCGTATGGGAGGAGACAGCTACCTTTAGCAGTCTGCCAAGCTCTTCAGCCATAAGGACGAATAGGAAAGGCGATAGAGGGTCCCCTTGTCTTATGCCCCGAGATGGCCGGAAGGGAGAGGAAGGAGAACCATTCAACAGGACAGAAAAGCTAGGAGGGGATATCAGATTCATGATCCATCTTGTCCAAGTGAAACTGAATCCAAAAGCCAAAAGCATTTTTTGTATGTAATTCCAACTAAGCTTGTCGAAGGCTTTAGATAAGTCTAGTTTTAGGAGCATACCTAGCTTTTTCAGAAGATTTAATGAGTGAATCACCTCATTTGATAAGATGATGCCGTCCATGATCTGCCGCCCTTCAACATAACCTGTTTGTTCTGGCGAAATGAGTAATGGAAGGAGAGGTTTGAGCCTATTTGCTATGACCTTGGTGATGAGTTTATATATTACATTGCATAAAGCTATAATTCTGTAATTTTCAGGCTTGCTTGGCTCAGCACGCTTGGGGACTAATGCTATGAAGGTGGTATTGAGGGCTGGGAGAATCCAATGCTTACTTCTTGATTCTTCCACCAGTTCCCAGACCTCTTCCTTGATGAGCTCCCAAATTCGTGGTAGAAGTTGGCTGTAAAGCCATCCAGCCTAGGGGCTTTTCCGTCCTTGAGCTGGTTCATGGCCTCTTCAATTTCCGTTAGAGATGTGGGTTGCAGCAGTTTTTTGTTGTGCTCCTCTGTTATTATTCGAGGAATATGCTGAGTGATGGTTCTAATTTCCGCTTCTCTGTTTCCTGCCGGCTCTTTGAGGATATCCTCAAAGTAGTTTGTGAATTCTTTTTCCATGTCTTCGTGGGCTTCAACTCATTCCCCTTGTTGGTTCTTGATGAAGGTGATGTTGTTGTGCATACGCCTTTGAATAGCTGTTCTATGGAAGAATTTGGTGTTCTTTTCACCTTCTTTTAGCCAGCTGATTCGTGATTTTTGTCGCCAGAGAATTTCTTCTTGTTGCCTCCGTTCTTCAATTTGTTGCCAGAGGATTTTCTCTTGTTGTGACTGTTCCTCTGTCCGACCTTCTCTGATGATAGCTTGTTGTAGCGCTTCCATTTGCTTTTCCAGCCTTTGGCGATTTACCTATATGTTGCCAAATTGTGCTCGATTCCAATTTTTGAGGACTTGTTTTAAGTTTTTTAACTTTTGTTGGAATTGATACATTTTGGCTCCCTCTGGCGGCATATAGGACTTCCATGCTTCTTCTACTATTTGCTTAAATTTTGGATTTGTAAGCTAGAAGGCTTCAAATCGAAAGGGCCTATTGCAGCGTGTACCAGGCCGAGACCATTGAAGCATAATGGGCCAGTGGTCCGATCCTCCATGGGGAAAAATTGATGCATTGAAGTCCCCCCCTAGATGGATTGCATTGTCTGAGAGGAGGAACCTATCAAGCCTGGAAGCGATATGATGAGTGCCCCTGTGCTTGTTAGTCCCGGTGAAGATTCCATTGGTGGTAGGAATGTCCATTAGGTGGTTGTCCTGAATAAAATCTCTGAGTCCTTTGCTATCATTCTCTAGCCTTGTTCTGCCACCTGTCTTCTCCTCCAGCGATTGTATGATGTTGTAGTCTCATCCACTGATCCATAAAGGGAACCTTCTGTTCTCATTTAGAATGGAGATTGTTTCCAGCAGATCCAATTTCTGCTGTATGTTTTGCGGAAAGTATACATTTGAGAGATGCCCATGGATATTAGTGCCGATTAGATGAAAGGATGCTTGAATTAGGAAGTGGGTGGCATGGAAATCATAAAGTGTAAGGATATGCGGATTCCATAGTATGGCAAGTCCACCCGAAGCCCCTGAGGCATCTACTGACATTGAGCTGCTGCCTTCCCAAATCTTATTTCGAGCTTTTTCCATAGCTGTAGTGCTGCTTTTAGTTTCTTGAAGAAAAACTATGGAAGGTTTTTCTTGTTGAATCAAGTTCTTGATCATCCTGTGTTTTGAGGGGCTGTTGAGTCCTCTCACATTCCAGGAGATGAGCTTCATGGTAACTGAGATGTGGGTTTGTAGTACTTAGTCAACTTAGGGAATCTCCCTGATTCCATAAGTAATTCTCCCACTGCAATGGTTTGCTGAAGATCCATCTTGCGCCCCCTCTTCTTGGTTTCTTTGAGGTTCTTTTTTCCATCCCATGGGCTTCCTCCCTGTATGTCGAGATTTCTGTTGTGCTGCAACTTGG
>APFE031119800.1:30229-63728 GCA_000404065.3 Pinus taeda | reverse complement strand
AGTGGTCCGATCCTCCATGGGGTAAAATTGATGCATTGAAGTCCCCCCTAGATGGATTGCATTGTCTGAGAGGAGGAATCTATCAAGCCTGGAAGCGATATGATGAGTGCCCCTGCGCTTGTTAGTCCAGGTGAAGATTCCATTGGCGGTAGGAATGTCCATTAGGTGGTTGTCCTAAATAAAATCTCTGAGTCCTTTGCTATCATTCTCTAGCCTTGTTCTGCCACCTGTCTTCTCCTCCAGCGATTGTATGATGTTGTAGTCTCCTCCACTGATCCATAGGGGGAACCTTCTGTTCTCATTTAGAATGGAGATTGTTTCCAGCAGATCCAATTTTTGTTGTATGTTTTGTGGAAAGTATACATTTGAGAGATGCCCATGGATATTAGTGTTGATTACATGAAAGGATGCTTGAATTAGGAAGTGGGTGGCATGGAAATCATAAAGTGTAAGGATCTGCGGATTCCATAGTATGGCAAGTCCACCCGAAGCCCCTGAGGCATCTACTGACATTGAGCTGCTGCCTGCCCAAATCTTATTTCGAGCTTTTTCCATAGCTATAGTGCTGCTTTTAATTTCTTGAAGAAAAACTATGGAAGGTTTTTCTTGTTGAATCAAGTTCTTGATCATCCTGTGTTTCGAGGGGCTGTTGAGTCCTCTCACATTCCAGGAGATGAGCTTCACGGTAACTGAGATGTGGGTTTGTAGTACTTAGTCAACTTAGGGAATCTCCCTGATTCCATAAGTAATTCTCCCACTGCAATGGTTCGCTAAAGATCCGTCTTGCGCCCCCTCTTCTTGGTTTCTTTGAGGTTCTTTTTTCCATCCCATGGGCTTCCTCCCTGTATGTCGAGATTTCTGTTGTGCTGCACCTTTGGCTAGGACTCCTTCTAGCCGATCTATTTGCCAGGGAGGTATGGTATTATAATCTTTTTGCTTGCAAGCTGTTTCAAGTTTTAAGATGTCAATACCTTCTAGGATAATGTTCTTCGGATCTTGTTCCATGTTGCTAGGGGCACTTTGCTCATCCTCCTCCGTAGTTTCTTGTAGGCTTAAAGCTAGCGCTGCATCTAAATCCATGGCAAAGGATTGCTGCTTGGAGTCTAGAACGGATTTCCCTTTGCCAGAAGATGGAGAGCTGGGGTTTGGAGCTACCTTTGAGATGTCTTCCAATGGTGGGAGAGGAGAGTGAAAAGAACCAAGATTAAAGGCATGCATGGGGGCAGAGGGATTAAGGGACGAAGAGGGCTGAGAAACCGATTCCAAAGGCTCCGTGCTAGGAGGGTCTTGGGTAGCGAGAGGAGAAAATTTGTTCCGTGAGTCTGACCCGGCAGTATTTTCAGGGACTGCCTGGTTTTTCTTGGTGTGCCTGCGGCGGTTAGGGATTTTGGTGAAGCCCTCCGAATCGGTCAAGGTTTCATTGAGTGAGGCTTTGGATTGCTGATTGAGAGGACAGTCTCTGAAGAGGTGACCATGCACATGGCATTTGCGGCAACGAGAGGGGATGTGTTCATAATCAAGAGTTTGGATCCATTCAAAATCATCATGAAAGAGACTTACCGAATCCACCAGAGTCTTGGTAAGGTGCATCTGCACATAGATCCGAGCATAGGATGTATATTTGCGGGTCTTCGTTTCCGTTGCAACTTTGATGAAGGTCCCCAATTTGTTGCCAATGTCTGCAAGCGTTTCTTCCTTCCAATATTCCACTGGGAGGGAGTACATTCGGATCCATACAGGAGCCCAGCTGAAATCTTCTTTATCAGGGTTGAATCGTGGCTTCCATTCTGTGAGGTACAGTCCTAATGAATTAAAGAAGTATGGGCCACCCTCAAATATCCTGGATTTGTCCTCCACACAGTTGAATATGGCTGTGAAGAAGCCTTTTGGGCCAAGTTGCAGTGTAACTTGTCCTTTGGGTTTCCACTTTGATGCAATCCATCCATTCAAGGCCCTTTCTGTCAGCCAAAAGCCCAGAAATTTCCCGATTAAGCCGTGATCCTGCATGTATTGGATCTCTCTGTTTATTCGATGACTGGGCAGCTCTATCTTGATGCGTTTTGGAATGCAAGTAGCCGAGGTCGCCTTTGGCTGTGACGAAGAGGCGTTTTGGTGCTTCTCTATTTCTGCGTCTGTCTCTTCAGGTTGATCTGCGGGAATCTCTTTGTCATTGGTCCTTTGTCCTTCCTACTCAGATTCTGGGATATTGCCAAAAGGGGTCAGAGGGGTCTTGATCCGATTCGTGCCAGCGGTTGGGGAAGTCAAAGGAGGGGGGGCAGAGCCTGCCCCTCCTGCTGGCTTTGCCATGAAAGGCTCTCAGCAGTGGTTCCACAGCGCGGCGAAGTCCGTCAGGTATGATTAGGGTTGCAGGGTTCGGTTAATGGTAGTAGGTGCGCAGGCATTCGTAGCAGGTAAGAATTCAAAATGTTGCAAAGATCTTCAAGCTTTACCACTGCACTAGTACTCACATTGCCAGACCTACAAAAACCATTTGAAATTGAGACAAACGCCTTTGACTATGCTATTGGTGCAGTTCTCACCCAGCAAGGACATCCGGTGGCCTATCACAGTGAGACACTTTTCGACACAATTTTAAAATACCCCACCTATGATAAGGAGATATATTCCATTGTGCAAGTTTGCCGGCAATGGAAACATTGCATTTTGGAGAAGGAATAGGTCATCCACACAAATCACTAGCCCCTGCAGTTTATACAGACCCAAGGGAAGTTGCAAAACAATCGCCATCAGAAGTGGTCCACATATCTGCAACAGTTCCATTTGAATATCAAATACAAGAGAGGCAGCACAAATCATGTTGTAGATTGCCCCAGTCAGCCATTGATTGCAGCACTCACCATTGTTCTTAACACTTGTGGCCATGAGACCTTTGGATCATTGCAACTATATAAAAATGATCCAAATTTCGCCACCATATACCAGATGCTAGTGGATGGCAAGAAAGTTCCAGACTTCCACCTCCAGGATGCATTATTATGCTACCTGGGCCACCTTTTTGTTCCTTCAAGCGAGTGTGCCAAACTGATTTGGGAGGCACACTACAGTGAAGTCGCAAGACACTTTGGTGTGGAGAAAATTGTGGCCATACTATAGAAGTATTTTTATTGACCAAATCTCTAACAGGATGTTGGAAAATACATCAAATCCTATACTTCCTATGCCATTGCCAAGCCAACCCTTAAGAAGCAAGGCTTGTATACTCCTCTACCTACTCTTAGTCGGCCCTAGGAATCCATCTCCATGGACTATATGTTTTTCCTTCCTTCTACCAAGCATGGCAACGACTGTGTATTTGTGGTTGTTGACAGATTTTCTAAGATGGCCATATTGGTTGCTTGCAAGAAGAGTATCACAGAAGAGGCCACTGCCAGACTCTACTTTGAACGAGTGTGGGTACATTTGGGATCCCGCAGACCATTATATCAGATTGGGAAAGCAGGTTCCTGCATGCATTTTGGTCAAGCCTTTGGTCATTGTTGGAAACTAAATTCACCAAGTCTGCTGCATTCCACCCCCAAACTAATGGCCAAACAGAGGTCATCAAGAAGATGATTGTGCACATACTACGCATGTACAATTCTAAGCATCCGCAGACATGGAATGAGACTCTTCCCTATGTGCAACACAACTACAACAAAGTTCTCCATAGCTCAACTGGCCATAGCCCCTTTGAAGTGGGCCTGGGATTTCAACCATTATGTCCCCTTGATGTTGCACTACCTTTTGCAACTACACTAGAAGAATCTGCCCATGTTCAGTCAAAAGCTGATAAATCCACTAGGTTTACTGAGCGCATTCAGCATATTTGCCAGCAGGTTCACGGCATCTTGGAGAAAGCCAGTGCCAAATACAAACAACGGCATGATCAACATCGGGTTCCCCATAAGTTTTAGGTGGGCTACAAAGGTTGATTACATCTGCAAAAAGAGTGTCTCGTTGGAGCCAATCGTAAACTTCAACCACTCTGATATGGGCCTTACACCATCACCAAGGCTAGGGAGACGACGCTTTCGAGCTCAGTATCCCCCCATTCCTTGGCTTGCACACCATATTCAATGTGGATCACCTTTGGTGATACTTTCCACCATTGATGGACACATCAGACATTGTTGAGCAGTTGACACCAACAAAGCTCAACCGGGACTGCATTGAAGAGACCACAACTGATCGGATCATGGACACACAAATTAAGAACATTTGCAAACAAAGGATCCAACTATATCGAGTTGTCGAAGTCGGCGAACTCTTGCACTAGGGCAAGTGGCTCACCAGAGGTACTTTACGAAATGGGGTTCATTACTTCTTGAGGGGGAGGACTCATCCAAATGGATATTGGTGGTGGCCAGTCACCTATTCCACTTGGACCCCCACCATTGTTTCTTTCAATTTCCTTAATTGTAGCACAGTTTACTACTTTTTGCAATCTTTCACGACCTGAACTTTTGGAGCCGTTTTGAGGCCCTAAACGATGTTTCTTTGGAAAACGAGAAAACCCTTAGCCTACAACAGGGGT
This sequence comes from Pinus taeda, assembly GCA_000404065.3. Classification (NCBI taxonomy): domain Eukaryota; kingdom Viridiplantae; phylum Streptophyta; class Pinopsida; order Pinales; family Pinaceae; genus Pinus; species Pinus taeda. Next base: position 59,194 of record APFE031119800.1, on the reverse strand, counting down.
TTGTGGTAAAAAATTGTAGTCCTTAGTTAGATCTTCCTAACGACATATCATACGTGTCAAACATAGATTGTATGCAAAAGTTACGACCTCAGGCAGTTGACGTACCAATTTACCCCAACAGCGGCCACTAACTTTTGGCGCTTCATCTCCTAGGTTTAAGTTTTTGGATGTTTAAGGTTTTCCATTGTTTCTGAATTATAAATAGGCCTTCGAACCTCATTGTAATGAAGAAGTTCAGATGGCATGCAACCACCACACCTCTTCTCATAGATAAGTTGCCATCACTTGAGCTATTATATTTCCATTCTGCATGTAAACAGTTTTTAGTACTTTATTAATAATGAATTGAAGTTCTATTTTCAAAATATCTTTGTATTTCTTTTTATATGTGCATTTCATTTTGTTCCTTCATAAATTTGGATTAGTGAGCCTAAAGGACAAATTGGGTCTCCAAGGAAGCATATAAATACAGGATAAATCAACCTCATTTGGACACAGATCAACACAATTCTTCTTCTTCTCTTGGTGGTTCGTACGAGTTTGAAATTGCAAGTCTTCTTTTCACACATGTCAGTAGGAGAAAGAGTATTTCAAGAGGGCCAAATTTTGTCTTTGACCAGCTTTTAGTGTTGACTTTTTTGGGTGATTAGGCATACTTTGACTTGGCTTAACTTCAAATTTTGATCTATTCTTGGAGGCCACATTCTTTGGCACAAAGATCAAGGTTTTCTTGGCACTTTGACTACAGTTGACCATAGGTTTGACTTTGAACTTTCTCTCTTTGTTGACCAGGTTTGACCGAGTAGTTTGTGATTGCTTTGAATTCATTTTGAAAAGCATTTAAGGCCGCATTCTTGGGCAGTTAACTGAGCTCTTTTGGAGGAGTTTGACCATTGACTTTTGGGCTTGTTGACCCTGCTGCCTACACCTACCTACGAGTCAGTGAGAAAAGCCTTTCTCCCCACAAGGTGTGGTTGATGGCAGGAAACTAAGAGAAAAGGTTGTCACACTAAATCCCCACTCTCTGTTTAAGCTATCTCCTAGGTTAACTATGGGGGGTGTTACCTAATATGGAAAACTAAGATAAAAGAAACATGAGGTTCTAGGAGAGATGTTAAAGTGAAAGTGGATTACTTTTAAGAATTATAAGAAAAATATGATATGAACAATAACAATCATTAAAATAATAAAACCATAAAACTAGTGACTTAAGATAAATTGCTCAATAGGAATGAAAAATATATTTGCTCAAAACAAAAGTAGAATGCTTCCAACAATGACAGCAAAGCAATCATGAAATGGAGACAAAGATGTTAGCATGATAATTGTTACAAGATACAAAATGCTTTAAAAATATAATCAACGCCTAAATCAAATCATATAGAGATATCTTGCAAAAGGAAAAGCAATTAGTATTCTACTTGCAAAAGGAAAATGAAACAATGTTTGTCAATATAAAATATTCAATAATGACAAGTAATATGGACAATTGCAAGTGAAATTGTAACATGTATTAGCATGAGATGCACCTATACTAGATTTGAATGCAATTAGTCTTGGTTATTTTTAATCTAAAATGCCTAATCTAAATGAGAAGTCCTCCTCTTGAGCTCTTACCAAAGGGTAAAAATTGGGGTGATTGTAACAAGGAGGGGGCGAGGGCACGAAGGTGTCATTAACAATACCCATCTCCAGAGTCTTACGAGTCAGCGTGTTCCTTCGGTCCTACAAGCGGACAAGCCACTTCCATAACTACAGGGTCACAACGCTTTTACTTTACTTTGTACCAGATGCAAAACCTTTCAAGAAAGTTTTTTTCCATATACTTTCTATCAACCAAGCTTATGCTTGGAGGTTAATTGAGTTAAAATGCAAACTATGCTAAAATTTGTAAATGATATGCAAGTAAGTTTTCCCAAGGAGATTTGCAATGCTTCAAAATAATGGAAATGAGATAATGTTCAAAGTAAATTGCAAATGTAACTTCAATTGGAAAAAGGAAATTAGCTTGTAAGTGAATTAAAGTCATGCAAGTAAGTTTGCTTTGCAAAAAAGGAAATTGCATCAAGTAAATGGAAATGCTCACAATGATGTAACTTGAAAAATTTCACTCATAAGCTTCATAAATAAATGGAATTGTAAATTGCTTCAAGTAAATGTCACAAACCATAAACTTATAGCAATTGAAATTGAGGTAAAGCTAAAAAGTGAATGTTTGCTTATAAAGTATACTTTGAAAGTAAATGAGCAAAACCACAAATGAGCCTATAGTGCGACAAATTGTAAAGAGAGCAAATTTTAGACAATTAAATTAAACTTGCAACACAAATTGAGATACTTGCATGTAAGAATTGAGTTGCTCTAAAGCAAAATATCAAATTATCCTTCAAAGAAAAAGGAATTAAAGGCAAAGCATCAAATTAAACTTGTATCAAAATTTAACTTAGAAATTGAAATGTGATGGTGAGGTTGTGTTAATTTTAGAGCATGCAAAATGAACTAAAAAGGAAGGTTAGAAAAGATGAGATGTCAAAATTAATCCACCCACACAAAATCCTCCTTCTAAATAAGGAGAAAGGATGTCTTGGGTAAACCCAAGCTTCCACAAGAAAAAAAGAGATATTTTATTGATATATTACAATGGTGTATAAGCATCTTAAAGGGCTGCCCAAAAGATGAAGGAGATTTCTACAAGATGAGAGCTAGAAATAGCTAAAATATCCCTTCAAACTATAGCAACCTCAAAAGGCAATGAAGTCCTTCTAAAATCAGAAAATTACAAGCTTCCAAAGGCCCATGGTCTAGCCTTCTTTGCAGCTTCTTCTAGTGTCCACAGCCTCCTTAGAATAGATCTTGGGTGTTTTAGAGGTCCTACAAAAATGATAGAGTTTTCAATGGTCTTTCCTCGAGGAACTTGTCAAAATTCCAACTATGGGCTACAAAACCAAAGCAAAATCAGTGTAGAATGCATATAAAATGAACAAGTATGATACAAAATAATGTACAAAACCAAATCAGATGATGGGAGTGAAGTTTGAACCCCACCACTTGCCTAACTTGGAAAATGCTCTTAAATAATTAAATAAATCAATGAAAGCACAATTTTTTAAAAGAGATTTAAATTTAAAAGTATTTGTTTGTATACTATGTCCAAGAAAATCTCTACAAGAAACCACTTTATATGATAAAACTATGGAAACTCAAAAAACCAATGAGAGCTCTTTAGTGAATGTGTCAAAAGTGGATTAGTATCTTCACATACTTCCCCTTACGCTTGATATTTGAATCCCAACAAGATTTTCCTCTACAAAACTTCAATCAAACATTAGTCCCATATAGATTTAACAAATAAGCAATGATAAGAAAACTCTAGAAATTTATTGGAAAATAACTAGAGATTTCCACACCTAGAGCATACTCCTAAATCAGTTGTCAATGAAAGATAGCTTTACATTAACAAATCTACAAGAGCATATGGAAATAAAATAAATCAAAGCATGAGCAAATGAAATTATACCAATAGTGAGTCAATCAACATACTCCAAAAAAAGAACAACTCATGAATGAACTCCAAAGTCTTTTATTGCAATTGAGAATAAGTGTACATAAGAGTAGAGCTTTTACAAGCACAATAGCTCATAACATCATCAATATGAGAGTCCATGGCTCTATTATATAAAGTTGGGAGCAAATCTCAATGAAAAATGACGATGACAAATGACATTGGAGCCCATCCCAAGGTAGAGAGATTACACAAGTGGCATGAGGTGATCATCCCAAAAAGAAATTAGAATTTGTTGAATGGAGCTCCAATCCCAAGTGTAAAAATCGAATTCTGGGAAATGGACATCATTTTCTTCTTCCCTTATGTGCCAAAACCAGTGTTTTATTTTTATATCATTTTTTCTTTTTTTGCTTTTTTCTTTTCTTCTTGGTTAGTTGCGATGGTGATGATGATGTAACTATTGTCAATCCTACTGCTTTGTCATGACAATGCTCTGATGGAAGATTTGAAGAACCCAAGCTTTTTGAGCTATGTCTACTTTCTTCATTTTAAATATGTTCTGCTAGAGGAGCAAGAAAATTTGTCAACACTGCATCGCTTCTTCTCTAGCATGATCTATAGATAATCTCATTGTTGGGTTTCCTTGGATCCTCAACATCATATCTTTTCTCTAACTCCCAATCAATTCTAACAAAGGTATTATCAGGCATGGTGCTGGTAGCATATGATAAGTCCATTTAAAGGCTACCACCTAAATCTGATGCCCATTTTCATAATAGGAGCATTCCCCAGGAATCAGGAACATCTATCACAACAATATCCATAGCATTATTCTATCTAGGTATGCAGCTAGGAAAACCTATAAATTTTTAATTATCCCACACACTTCCATTCTTTTAGAGTCCATTGAACATACGTTGTGATAGGGCCTAGATACCCTTAAATTCAGTTGCTCCATAACTTTCTTGGTCATGACATTTGATGAAGCCCCTGAATCCAACATGCAATTGTGTAAAAGGTGATCATTCACTATCAAAGAAACATAAAATGGTAGATGACCTTCATTCCCCACATAACAGTTCATACTTTTCAATACAATATCCTCATCTTCTAGCTCATCATTAGGCTTTTCTTCCATTTGAGTAACTTCAATGGCACTTAGTAACTAGGCCCTTTGAGATGGTATCTTTAAAAATTTTGTCACTAGAATAGAAACCTTTGCATTATTCACCCAATTTCTTAAGTCAAAATTTAATTCTGAAATAGGAGGAGAAAAAAATTTGTGATTATTCCGGTCTTGGATATCCCTTCTCTGATAAATCATCCCTTTGTGTTTTGCCATAGCAAGAATCTGTACAAACGTAGGCTTTTCCCCAAAAGTCTCAGTGACATTGTCAAAATTTGCAATCATATTGTCAATGCCAGGATTATTAGGTGTATGGTCAATCTCTTGATTTCTTTCAATGGTGTGTAACTGATCTTCCATGGAGAACATATTGATTTGACCCCTTGTCCCTACATGTCCATCTCCTAACATGCCACTTTCCATGATTCTTTGCACATATGGGCATGTGGCCTCTTCAGGTAATGCATTACATGGCCCACAAAAAAGGGGAACTTCATCTACCATGTTGGTGGATTCCAATGGATTAGGATGCCTATAATCTTGAGAAGGGCCTTTATTCTTTTGCCATCTATCATTTGGCCTAGGTTGGAATCTTTGCACTTGTGATCTTTCCATGGCCACCAACCTATTTTGCATGACTTGCATTTCTTTATTGTGATTTGGTCCCATGCTCTTGATGAGCTGAGTTAAGACATTAATAGGATCATGTGTAGTCTTTTCCTTGGCCTTGCATTTGGAATCATTAGTTTTTGATGGCCCTCTATTGGAACCAGGAATTTTAGATTTTCTTGATTGCTTTGTAGCCCTTTCTATCTTCAAGGCTTCAGATTAAGCTACACTTCAATTCGTAGGCTCCTTCCCCCTCAACTAATACGCAATGTCAACAACAAAGCATCTAGATATGAGCATAACAGAAATTCATCTGGAGCTTTAATAGTAGCAGGCATGTTTTTTACTAATTCACTGAATCTCTTGTTAAACTCCTACATGGTTTCATTCTCATTTTTCTTCATGTAGCTAATGGCATTGATCAAATGCCTATTTTCCTCCTCTCCAAACTTATCTAAAAATTCAATAAGAATGGCTTGTAAAGAGTTATATGAGTTATCAGGTTGTTGAGTGAGCCAATCAAGAGCATCCTCTTCTAAAGATAAAACAAAAAGTGTCATCTTCACATCCTCATGGTTAGCAGTGTTACACCATTTAAAGATACAAACATTAAAGTTTTTCACATGTGGTGTAGCACTAATGGCATTGTTACTTTGAAAGGAAAATAATTTTTCAATAGCCTTGTTACTTGTTAGGGATATTGTGAGGATAGCCATTTATGTTAGTGAAGTCGCAAGGAGCAAAAAAATCATTCATGATGCTAGACTCTACTTGTTCTTGAAAAAGAAAATGAATATCAAAAACAACCTCTTGCCCAAGACTAGAAAGAGCTCTACTATGAGAAAGTCTATTCAAACTCTCTCTAAAAACCTTTTCAAAATCAGGAGAGCGGCTAACTAGACCACTTGAATTTCTCCTAGTAGAGACTCTTGCAAAATTTGAATTGAGTGGAGTCGCCACTTGAGCAAGAATCTACATCTAAAGTTCAAAAATGCTAAAACCAATAGGTTAGTCAATTTCCCTGGTACAAGAAAGCTTGTCCCCGGCAATAGCGCCAACATGTTGACCCTACTGCCTACACCTACCTACAGGTCAGTGAGAAAATCCTTCAATACCACAAGGTGTGGTTGGTGGCAGGGAACTAAGAGAAGGGGTTGTCACACTAAATCCCCTCTCTCTTTGTTTAAGCTATCTACTAGGTTAGCTATAGGGGGTGGTCCGTAATATGGAAAACTAAGATATAAGAAACATGAGGTTCTAGGAGAGATGTTAAAGTGAAAGTGAATTACTTTTAAGAATTATGAGAAAAATATGATATGAGCAATAAAAATTATTAACATAATAAAACCATAAAACGAGTGCCTTAGGATAAATTGCTAAAAAGGAATGAAAAATACATTTGCTCAAAACAAAAGTAGAATACTTCCAACAATGAAAGCAAAGCAATCCTGAAATTGAGACAAAAGATGTTAGCAAGATAATCAATACAAGATATAAAATGTTTTCAAAATATAATCAATGCCTAAATCAAAGCATATAGAGATATTTTGCAAAAGGAAAAGCAATTAGTGTTATTCTTGCAAAAGGAAAATGAAACAATGTTTGCCCATATAAAATATTCAATAATGACAAGTAAAATGGGCAATTGCAAGTGAAATCATAACATATATTAGCATGAGATGCACATCTACTAGATTTGAACGCAATTAGTCTTGGTTATTTTTAATCTAAAATGCCTAATCTAAATGAGAAGTCCTCCTCCTAAACTCTTACCAAAGGGTAAAAATTGAGGTGACTGTAGGAAAGAGGGGGCGAGAGCACGGAGATGTTATTAATGATACCCATCCCATGAGTCTTACAACTCAGCCTGTGACTTCGTTCCTACAAGGGGACAAGCCACATTCATAACTGCAGGGTCACAATATTTTTACCTTACTTCGTATTACATGGAAGGACTTTCCAAAAAAGTGTTTTTCCCTATATTTTCTATCAACCAAGCGTAATAAGTGAAAATGCAACTATGCTAGAATTTGTAAATGATATGCATGTAAGTTTTCCCAAGGAGATTTGCAGTGCTTCAAAATAATGGAAATGAGATAATGCTCAAAGTAGATTACAAATGTAACTTCAATTGGAAAAAGAAAATTAGCTTGTAAGTGAATTAAAGTGATACAAGTAGGTTTTTTTTGCAAAAAAGGAAATTGCTTCAATTTGATGGAAATTTTCACAATGATGTAAATTGAAAAATTTATCTCATAAGCTTCATAAATAAATGGAATTGTAAACTGCTCCAAGTAAATGTCAGAAACCATAAACTTATTGCAATTGAAAATGAGATGAGGCTAAAAAGTGAATGTTTGCTTGTAAAGTATGCTTTGAAAGTAAATGAACAAAACCACAAATGAGCCTATAGTGAGAAATTGTAAAGAGAGCAAATGTTAAACGACTAAATTAAACTTACTACACAAATTGAAATACTTGCATGTAAGAAATGAGTTGCTCTAATGCAAAATATCAACTTATACTTGAAAGCGAAAGGAATGAAAGGCAAAGCATCAAATGAAACTTGTAGCAAAAGTTAACTTAGAAATTGAAATGTGATGGTGAGGTGTTAATTTTAAAGCATGCAAAATGAATTAAAAAGGAAAGTTAGAAGAGATGAGATGCCAAAAAAATCCACCCACACAAAATCCTCTTTCTAAATAAGGAGAAAAGGTGCCTTAGGTAACCCAAGCTCCCACAAAAAAATAGATCTTTTATTAAGATATTACATTGGTGTAAAAGACTCCTAAAGGGCTGCCCAAAAGATGAAGGAGATTTGTAAAAGATGGGAGCTAAAAATAGCTAGAATATTCCTCCAAACTATAGCAACCTCAAAAAGCAATGAAGTCCTTCTAAAATCAAAAAATTACAAACTCCCAAAGGCCCACGGTCTAGCCTTCTTTGTAGCTCCTTCTAGTGTCCACGACCTACTTAGAATAGATCTTAGGTGCTTGAGAGGTCCTACAAGAAAAATAGAGTTTTCAATGGTCTTCCCTCAAGGCACTTATTGTCAAAACTCCAACTAGAGGTTGCAAAACCAAGACAAAATTAGTGTAGAACGCATATAAAATGAACAAGTATGATACAAAATAATATACAAAACCAAATCAAGTGATAGGAGTGAAGTTTGAACCCCATCACTTACCTAGCTCGGAAAATTCTCTTAGACAACTAAATAAATCAAAGAAAGCGCAATTTAAAGAGATTTAAATTTATAAGTATTTTCTTGTACACAAGCTATGTCCAAGAAAATCTATGCAAGAAACCACTTCATAAGATAAAACTATGGAAATTCAAAGAATTAATGAGAGATTTTTGAGAATGTGTCAAAAGTGGATTGGTGTCTCCAAAGGCTTCCCCTTGCGCTTCATATTTGAATCCCAGCAAGATTTTCCTCTACAAAACTTCAATCAAACATTAGTCTCATATATATTTAACAAATAAGCAATGATAAGAAAACTCTAGAAATTTATTGGAAAATAACTAGAGATTTCCAAACCTAGAGCATACTCTTAAACCAATTGTCAATGCAAGATAACTTTACATTAACAAATCTACAAGAACTTATGGAAATAAAATAAATCGAAGCATAAGCAAAGGAAATTATACCAATGGAAATCATCATACTCCAAAAGAAGAAGAACTCATGAATGAACACCAAAGTTTTTAATTGCAATTGGGAACAAGTGTACATAAGAGGAGCATTTCCAAGTACAATAGCTCATAATGTCATCAATATTAGAGCCTGTTGACCACTACGTGTTAACGACCCATAGCAATACACCCCCTTTTTCACAAAAGGGATAGCGTCTAATTGATGTGCCCATGTTGTCTAGCTATCATCATCAACCTAATTATCATGTTAGAATGTAAACCCATTCTGCATATATGTGATGTAAATGATCTCAACAGATCTGTGTCATATATGTAATTGCTTAGGTAAACCTATTTTTCTGGTAACGATCTACCTTCTGAGAGGTTTTTTGTCTCACCGATCCATTCTCAAATGGTTGGCAGAGTTTTCCTTCAGCCTTACCCCAAAGCCAGAATGAATTTTTTCACCAAGATTTTATGCCAGTCCTAGTGTGCTAGATCGAGTCTATGTAAAAGTGATTTGGGAATAATCATAACTATTTGGTTAGGCTATTTTATTACAAATTGCTTGATCTACTAAATTATATTTTTGTCGCAAAAGTGGGTAGTCTATGGGGATCTTTTTCAAATGGGTTTTCTCCCTTGAGATGTAAAAAATGTTAAAAATCATGATGTAAATAAAGTGTCTTGAGGATTAGAAAAATAATAGGTCCTAGGTCTTAGGTAAATTTAAATTCTCCAAAGGCAAAATTCATGGGTCCTTTAAAAAATTAAATTTTAAGAGGTCCAAGGCCTAAGGTAATTGATTATTTTGCTAAATTTTATGCCCTTGGTCCTGAGGGTTAAGTCAAAGTCAAAATTTTGAGGAAATTAATTCAAAATTTAAATTTTTGAATTAATTAAAATGCATTTTATTGAAAATTTCGAAATTTCCTCAATATTTAAAATTTCGACAAATAAAATTAAAAGAATTTTGATCCTCATCAACAGTCGAGATCACGTTGACAAAGATCACTCGAACTAGCCGTTGGAAAATTTATATTTAAATAGGCGGTCAGTTGTCAGTTGAGATCATTCGATCTTTGAGTCGTGTGCCAACTGAAAGTTCTCTTGTAAACCTTTTTTTATTAGCAATAAAGAAAGACTTTGGACTTAATTTCTACTAGTGTTACTCTTCATGGAAATGTTGTAGGATGTGTTATTTTCATGCATAGATTTTCTTTCAGCCATTGATGATAGCTTTATGAAGAGTGATTTAAGCACATGGATATTGTTTGATCACTGGGGTTTGAATCGTAATTTAAGTTCTAAATATAATGGCATGTATCTCTATTAAATCTGAATTTTATCATCGTTTTCATTCGCTCCCAAACCGGGAGCTTCTGAAAATGGTCGCTCCCGCTCCTGCTCCCAAGTAACATTGGTTCAGAGAAGTTTTCAGTTGAACCAGCCAACTCCCAATTAGTATTTTCTGAAGAGCCCAGCTTGATTAAATCCCGGGCTTATCATAAGAAGTTTCATTTTTTATGCATAAAGGGTCTTGGGTGAAGCACCTCCGTTTCAATTTAAAATTTAAAAAAATTATTTGCCAAATTGATAAATCTGGCTTTTTAGAGCCTCAGATTATCAAATCTGAGAGCGGAGTTGGACTCATACTCGCCAGATTTGGTAGATCTACTACTCTTGTGCATAGATTTGTAATTTTTTTTACTTTTTCTAACTTAGAGTTTCTGCGATTTCCTTTTTGTGGTATATCGAGATTCCGAGTGTTTGTGTTTTCAGGAACAGGTTGCAAATCTGAAGGTGAATTTCGATTTTGAAGCCAAATATAGGCCTGGAGGGTAAGATCTGGCCTCAAAACCAACTCTTGCAGAAGCATTATTTCTGCAGTCCAAGGGTTTTAAAATATCTTAAATCTGGAAACAGTTTCACAAAGGTTTCAATTAATAAATCAGAAGCAGAACATATCAAGATATCTAGGTTTTATTGGGCTGCAATTTTACATTTTGTTTGCTCCCTGGGGTTTTTCAGGTAGATGATTTTCAAAATCATTCTCGGATTGTTTTTGCTGCCTAGGGGTTTTATTCCTCATCCTTGCTCTCTGCCATACGCTGTTATTCTTTTCAACTCTCAGATTTCTTTTGCCCCACGCAGCTCCCACCATACTTCACCATCACTAAATTGCGTCTTCTCTGCTCTTGTACGTGGCATTCACCTTTTTCGCTAACCCTGTTTGTTGCTCCACCTCTCACACAACCTCCATTTCCCTTCCGCCCTCCTGTTATCCATATGCCCTTCCAGCTCCATTCGTGATCAAACCCTTGAGCCTTCGTTCTCCCTTCCTCACTTCCTTAAATCCGCAGCAGCACACTACCCTCATCCATCGATTTGCGTTCATTTTCTTGTACATTGCTATACCTCCTTGCCATCATCCCTTTGCCATCGCATTCCATACAGTCGTCAAGCCCCACCTCTCCACGTTGCATTAACCTTTCCGCTACCCCAAACGACGTGAGACCCTCCTGACTTTGTACGCAGTCCTTCATCTTCCTACACAGGCTAGCTCTCCTTCTTTCCACAGTTTTCTCCCCTATCACTACCCGGCTTACCAAATCCGCTCCTTTTTGTTGCCATTCGACCCTTCAAAATTGCGTCTGGCTCCCAGCATCATACTCCTCTCGGTTACCCTTGCAAATCCCTTTCCTCACTGCCCATCATCTGCCCCAAGTTTCTCCTTCACCGTCGCTCACACTTTGCTGCCTACACTGCTCCTTTGCTTATAATCCAATCCGCTGTCCAACCCTACATTCTCCTTACCTCTCCATCCTGCTCCCTCCCTCGCTGCCATTAAACTTTTCCACGAGCCTGCAAACAAATAAAAACATTCGTTCTATCTTATTTTTTCATATTCGTATGACTTAGTTAGGGTTTTAGACTTTATTTTTTTTTAGGTAAAAGACATTTCGATTTTTGGTTTTAATGTGTTAAGGTTAGGTTTTCTTATACGTTTGATTTCATTTTATTTCGTATATATTCATGTGTAGGTTAGGTTTTATAATCTTTATTTAGTTTTGTTTTCTTTTAGAGTTTGTTTCCTTTTTTGATTTTGAATTTCGATTTATTTTCATAAAAAAAAAAATAAAAAGTCTAAAAATAAAAAATAAAAAATTATTAAACCTTTTCGACTTATTTTAGTCACATTTAGCCTTGCTTAGCACATCGAAAAGTTTTCCTAAGACTAAATCAAATTCATTAAGGATAAAATCTAAAGGTGAATTTTTGTGGTATTAGTATTTGCCATTTCTCTATAGTTAAATGTGCTTAAATTTCTTTTATCTGAAGATTAACTATTTGAAAGTGGTGAAATTTCCTAGATTTGGAATTTTAAGCATAATCATTTAAACTCTAGGATCTGAACTGGTTAGCTTTTAAATTTCATGGTTGATTAAGGTATTGGTATCTCTTGAGCTTTGATTCCTAAAATATCTTGCATCTATTGAAATTGATCGTCATTGCTTGAATTATTTGATCTGTGATTACATGTTAGATATATTACGAATATTTTCAAGTGATTGTTAAAGATTTCTATTGCGGAATTACAGATTTCATATTTCTATTTCCTAAGCAATAGTAGCTAGTCAATTACTTGATCATTAACTCCATAAGGCACTGGTATTAATCATTTAAAACTTAGTTAAATTCTAAATCTTGCTAAGCCTTAATCAAATATTCGATTGCCTCGTTGTGTCTCTCGAGCCGGTTGATTCCCAGTTGGTTCTCCTTCATCCCGTTTATCCATAGGGTCTACCCACCTTAGCTTGTTGTAGGGAGACAGCTTAAATGGAGAGATTGGAAATCAGGGTGACAACCCCGAATCTGAGCATTGTCGTGAACCCTAGACATTTTGTGCGACAACATTCTTTTGCGTCGCTGTTGGGGTTAGAGTTGTTTCTGTCCTTAGTTTCTTCGACATTCATCTCATTTCTTTCCTCTCATCCTTTCGTCTCTTACCAGGATAAGTTTCTTGTCCTTCGCTCCTTGCTTTCAGGTTATTCTGAGTTAGACTTTTTGTCCTAGTGGTGACTCCACTTCATCTATCTTCTACAAAAGTGTATACTAGAAGACATCCAAGCAGTTTGGTTAATCCTGCTCCTGATCCTGAAAGGGCTCTCAGAGTACGATTACACAAACTCTCTTCTCGTACCCTTATTGTTAATCTCGGACAAGAAGCCCTCTCTGATATCTGTTTGCTTTTTACTAACCCGATCAAGCACGACATCATGGACATATTCATCCCGTGTGACTTTGCTAACATTCAAGGTTATCCCAATGATATTCCAAAGCATGGGATGGATAAATTGCCTCTCTTTCAAGGCAATAATGCAGTTAGTGCTAACTCTCATCTAAAATCTTTGAGTTCATGGCTAGGTAAGTATGCAAGGGCCCCTGATTTTAATCATGAAGATGTAAAAATGACCCTTTTTGTTCTTACCTTGGAGGGGGATGCTTTGGATTGGTTTACAGAAAAGCCTCAAAATTCATTTGATTCTTTGCAATCGATTATTAATGCATTTAAGGAAAAGTATGGAGATAAGAAAGAAGGAAGGCATCTCGTAAAAGCTATCAGCATCATTAAAAAGAGAGAAAATGAGACCGTAGAAGAATTTAACAGGAGGTTCAATGATATCATTAAGGAATTACCTCATGATTATAAACCTACTGATAAATCTCTTCAGGACTTTTATATTGATGCCTTTAGCCCTGAACCTTCTTATGAATTAAGACGTGCTAAACTTCCTAAATATAGGGATTGTCAAGCTTTAGCACTAGAGCTTGAAAAAGATAAGGCAACATCTAGGAAGTTTGAAATCCTAAGGTTTGATAGGGCTTCAACGAAATTAAAAGAACCTAAAGGAAAAGAGGTTCAAGAATCTGACAATGACCTCATTCAGAAATTACTGCAAAAAATTAAAATCATGGAGATTAACCAAGCGAAATTAATCTCTAACCAAGCTAAGGAAATAACTACTTCGCAAAATAGGTTGGTCCAAATGGAAAGAGCTCAAACACAAAATTTCCAACCTAGAAATAATAATAATAATCGAAATAATAACTAGCAGAAGAAAGGTCAATCTAGTGAGCAAAGACCACCTAATCCGCTTGAACATACTAATTTGGTCGATCACACTCTGCGTTATTGTCGGGCTTGTGACGCTCTTCATGAGGAGGCAACTTGCCCCATAGTTAGAAGGATTGGAATGTTTGGGGCAAGTAATCAAATAAGTTGTGTGGGTAAAGAATATTCTTTGTCTATGAAAGACTGGATGGAAGTTAAGGAAAACAATCGAGATGTTATGACTCGCACATCAGCTTTTAGTATAAATAATTTTGAAAATGAAGATGATATGATGGTTAAACTTTATGGTGAGAAGCCTTCTCCAGAGTGAATCATTGAAATTGCTAAAGATAAGGGTTTAATTTATCAAAGAAGGGATAAAGATCAAAGTGGGAATCAAATTCCCCCTCGAATTTTTAACCCGGGTTCAAACTCTGGATTAGATGTTGATTTGGGAAGTTGGTTTAATAATGCAAAAATCTGGGTTCCTGTCTCCGAGATTGTGAAAATTCCTTCCCAAAGGGCTAAGTTACTAAAAGCTATTGAAGGCATCAGAGGTTGATTATCAAGATGCTCCTATATATTTGCAAATTTTAGATTTAGATAACAAGGATCATCAGCCTTTCTTTATTACTTTGATGGTTAATAGATATAAATTGAATAATTGCATACTAGATTCTAATGCGTCAGCTTGTGTCATGACCAAGAGGGTCATGGAACAACTTAATTTAAGAGTTTCTAGGCCTTACTACAATATATGTGCCATGGATTCTAAGAAAATTGAAGTTCACGGTTTGATCAAGGATTTACAAGTTCATTTATCAGTTTACCCCAACATTATGATTGTTATGGACATTGTTGTTGTTGATGTGCCTAATTCTTAGGGTATGCTTTTATTTAGAAAATGGGCCTCTGATCTAGGATTGAGTATTCAAATGAATTGGTCATATGCTATGATTCCTTCTCCTAGAGGTGATAGTTTTGTGAGACTTAATAGAGAGCCTAAAAGAAAATTCCATGTTGAAGATCCTAAGAGACCTCAATGAGATAATTAAAGAACAATTTGACATTGGGAATTATGTTATTCTGTCTAACTCCATAGTTCTGCAAGAAACCTCTTTATAAGATAAAACTATGGAAATTACAGGAACCAATTAAAGCTCTTTGGAGAATGTGTTAAGAGTGGGTTGCTCTCTCCAAAGACTTCCCCTCATGCTTGATATTTGAATCTCAACAAGATTTTCCTCTACAAAACTTCAATCAAACATTAGTCTCATCTAGATTTAGCAAATAAGCAATGATATGAAAACTCTAAAAAATTATAGGAAAATAACTGAAGATTTCCACAGCTAGAGCATACTCCTAAATCAATTGTCAATGCAAGATAGTTTTACATTAACAAATCTATATGAGTGTATGGAAATAAACTAAATCAAAGCATAAGAAAAGGAAATTATACCAGTAGTGAAGTTTGAACCCCATCACTTTCCTAGCTTGAAAAATGCTCTTAAATAACTAAATAAATCAATGAAAGCACAAGTTTTTAAAAGAGATTTAAATTTAGAAGTATTTGCTTGTACACAAGCTATGCCCAAGAAAATCTCTGCAAGAAACCACTTTACAAGATAAAACTATGGAAATTTAAAGAACTAATGAGAGTTTTTTGGAGAATGTGTCAGAAGTGGGTTGGTGTCTGCAAAGACTTCCTCTCACGCTTGATATTTGAATCCCAGCAAGATTTTTCTCTACAAAACTTCAATCAAACATTAGTCTCGTAGAGATTTAACAAATAAGCAATGATAAGAAAACTCTAAAAATTTATTGGAAAATAACTAACGATTTCCACACCTAGAGCATACTCCTAAATCGGTTTTCAATGCCAGATAGTTTTACATTAACAATTCTACAAGAGCATATGGAAATAAAATAAATCAAAGCATGAGCAAAAGAAATTATACCAATAGTGTGCCAATCATCATACTCCAAAAGAAAAACAACTCATGAACGAACCCCAAAGTCTTTTATTGCAATTAAGAACAAGTGTACATAAGAGCTGTAATATCCCTAACCCAGAATATTCCTCAAACCCCAACAAAAACTCCAACCAAATACGTGCAAATGATATAATAACCCAAAAATGACAAAATAACAGTGGTACAACATATAATAATGTAAACAGGAAATATAAGCAGATACTCAAGAAATGCTAAGCCATTTTATTATACTGAGCAATAAAATGAGTACAAGAGGTGATCAGACAGATGGCACCTTGACTTGCACAAGGCAAGTGAAGAAATACTCTAAGAATAACAAGGAATGGCCTCTCTGCGTGGATGCTATTGGAGAACTGTCGTGCTGTTGCTGCTGCTAGAAAACAAATAATGATTTAGGGTTTCTCCCCTCCTCGGAAAATGCTGAAACTCTGGAATTGGGCTCTACTCCAGAAACCCAGAAAAACCCAGAAGGCTTTCCTGAAATAGCCGAACCCCGAAAATCACTCCCTTGGGGATCTGCGCAGTCCCTCAATGCTCTGCGTTGCCCTTGAAGAAACCCCTCCAGAACTCTGCCTGAAACTCTGCCAAAATCCTCCAAGATGCAAGGGTTAGTCCCCTGCTCAGTCACCCAGCATAAATCCTCCTGCAAAAACCCCAATCCAACACTACTGCCAGAAAGAACTACATCCCTCTCCCAGTGCTGCGCAGTCCTCCAAAACGCTGCTAAAACTGCTACTAAAATGCTGATGAAAGTACTGTTGAAATGCCAATGGAAATACCTTGCCTGAGCAAGCACCCGAAATCCCCCGAGTCTAAGGGTGAGATCTCCGAACAGAGACTATGAATGCACTAAACAGTGTTGCAGACCAGCTAAACAGCGAGCGTACTAAGAAGTCGAAACAACTAGCTCAAAATGCACATAACTGAATGATCCAAAATGAGGGCGCTACTCTCTATTTTATAGCCTCTGCCTCTCACAATCCCTAAGCTCACCTCCTCTTGCGTGATTCTCTTCTTGCCACGTGTTTCTTTCCTCCTGTGCAGTTCCTCCATATGTCTGTGTGGGCCCCATTTCTACATCCCTCTTTGACCCCCTTGGCTCCCCTTTAATTCACAACGTTGTGCTACTAGGAAGTGACTTTTTATTCTTAAAATGAGTTATGTCCCCTGTCCTCACTTTTTTTTATTTACAAATAACTATAGAAGGCAAAAATTGGACAAAATCGAATATTCAAATTAGCCATGGCTAATTAGGAATATTACAGTGTCCCTTGGCAAAATGTTTTGTCCTCAAACAACTGAAGTGATGAATGCTGCAAGATCTTCTCAATCTCCCAAGTGGCATCCTCATCCGACAAATTCTTCCACCTCATCAAGAATTCCTGGACCGTCCTGCTCCGTAGCTGCCTCTCCTTAGTATCAACGATAGCCTCCGGCTACAATACCAAATACCCCTCGTCATCCATGGGTGGTAGCTCATCTGTCACTGTCACCTGCTGCCCCAATACCTTTTTCAGGCATGATACATGAAAACGTTATGAATCTTGCTGCCTTGGGCAGCTCCAACTCATATGCAACCTGTCCAACCCTGCGTATCACCTTGTACGGCCCATAAAAGCGGGGCTTGAGCTTCTCAGCCCCTTCTGCTTTAGTGACAACTGTCGATATGGTTGTAATCGTAGGTAGACCACGTCCCTTACCTCGAACTATCTCTCCACCCGACCCCTGTCGGCATACAACTTCTGCTGGTTATGTGCTGTAACCATGTTATCCTTGAGAGCTCGGAGAATATCCTGACTTTCTTGGATCCAAATCTTGGCTCTGGGAGCCTTGCTATCACCAAACATTACATCAGCAAAAGATAAAGGATGATACCATATAAGGCATAGAATGGTGACATACCAATGGACATGTGATGTGAAGTATTGTAGCAGTACTCCCCTAGATGCAGCCACCTCAACCATGCTCGCTGTTGCCCACTAACATTGTTACACAAGTAGCCCTCTAGCCACTTGTTAACTATCTCTGTCTACCCATCCATCTGTGGGTGATAACTAGTACTTGGTGTCAACTCCGTCCCAACGAACCGGAAAAGCTCCTGCCAAAACCTGCCCATGAAACCGCTGTCCCTATCACTGACAATGATCTTAGGAAGACCATGTAGCCTGAAGATCTCTCGAAAGAATAGCTCGGCCACCTGTGCTACTGTATAGTGTGCGGATACGGCAAAAAAGTGTGTGTACTTCGTCAGTCAGTCAACGACGACAAAGATGCAATCCTTGCCCTGTACCATCGGCAACCCTGTGATGAAGTCCATCGAAATACTCTCCCATTTCCCCTCCGGAATGGGAAGAGGCTACAATAACCCCGCGGGATGGCTCATCTCTCCCTTGTTCCTCTGGCAAACATCGCACTCTTGGATGTGCAGGAGTACGTCCTCCTTGAGGCCCTTCCATGAGAACCTCTCCCTAATGGCCCTGTAGGTTTTGGTAAACCCCTGATGTCCTGCCAATGGTGAATCATGTGATGCCTGAAGTATCTTCTTCTTGAGCTGAGACCCCTCAGTCGAGAAGATCGGGTCCCTATAATAAATGATCTCATCAACCACCCTGTACCTGTCATCTGCCACCTGCCATCCAGAACCTCACATGCAAACCTATCCTTGGAGTACTCTGCTAAGAGTCGAGCCCTCCAGTCTGCATCCAAGCTCATAAGAGAACGTGGCTGGTCTACGTCAAAGGGCATCTGCTACCATGTTGTTCTTACCCTTGACATACTCAATGTCCAAGTCATATGCCTAGATCTTGCTAATTCACTTCTGTTGCCTATCATGTGGTTGCTTCTGCTCCAAAAAGAACTTGAGGCTGTTGTGATCAGTGCTCACCCTGAATCTGTTACCCACCGAATGCTGTCGATACTTAGCCAATGCATGCATGATGGCCAGCATCTTCTTGTCGTATATAGAATACAACCTCTCGTGCGGAAGGAGCTTCCGGCTCTCAAAGGCTATAGGGTGACCTCCCTGCATCAACACTACGTCGATCCCCTCTCTCGACATATCACACTCCAAAACAAATGGCTGCGTAAAATTTGGCAACGCAAACACTGGGCAGCTGCTCATAACCTCCTTGAGCCCTATCAAAGGCTCATTGCGTCGTATCTGACCAACTGAATGCCCCCTTCCTCGTCAAATCTGTCAAGGGTGCAGCAAGATGCGAGAAACCTTTGATGAACTTTCGGTAGTAAGTACAAATGCCAATGAATCCTCGAAGTTCCGTCACGTTTCTCGGCTCCAGCCATTCTCTGATGGCCCTGATCTTCTCCTCGTGGACTCTCACTCCATCCACCCCTATGATGTGTCCCAGATACAACATCTTCGTCAACCCAAACTCGCACTTAGAGAGTTTGGCATAGAATTGCTGCTCCTATAAGATACGCAATACTGTCTCAATGTGCTGGAGATACTCTTCCCAAGTCCTGCTGTAAATGAGAATGTCATCAAAGAATACCAACACAAACTTCCTCAAATGACTACAAAAGATGTGATTCATGCAGGACTGAAATGTAGCGGGGGCATTGGTTAGCTCAGAAAGCATCACCAAGAACTCAAAGTGCCCATAGTGACACCTGAAGGCAGTCTTGGGAATGTCTTGCTCCCTCACGCGAATCTGATGGTACCCAGATCTCAAATCAATCTTTGAGAAGAATCGTGCTCCCCTCAACTCGTTCATCAGCTCATCGATCCTAGGTATGGGGTACCTGTTCTTCAGGGTCTTCTTGTTTAGGGCCCTGTAGTCAATGCACATCCTCAATGTACCATCCTTCTTCTTCACCAACACCACAAAAGAAGCAAAAGGACTCGTGCTTGGTCGAATGTGCCCAAGAGCCAACAACTCCTGGATAGCCTGCTCAATCTCATCTCGATAGGCCTTGGGGTGCCTATAGGGGGTAGTGATCACTACCTGTATGCCCTGCTCAAGCTCGATGGTTTGCTCAAACCCCCGATCCGATGGCTGTCCTGGTGGAATCTCCCCAAACACTATAGCATACCGATCAAGGATGGACTGTATCTCTGGATGTACTGTCTGCCCTGTAGTCCCTGCCTCTAATGCACGCAGCTCCACTACCCACTCTCTGTCTCCCTTCCGGAAGATTGCCTCCATCCGATGAGCCGACATAGTCTAAGGTGGATATGCATGTTGTCCCCGTATCTTCTCATGCCCCCTTGTCTTCTCATCATCCCACTTCATCTCTGGGGTCTTCCAATCCGTCATGACCTTCCGTAGAGTAATAAGCCACTGAACACCCAGTATCATGTTGGTCTCCGGGATATCGACCACGAAAAAGTGGTCAGTCAATGTGTAGGTGCCCATCGTCACAGAAAGCTCTGGAACATAACGAGCACACGTCATGGTCTGATCTCCTGGGACCAAAACTGAAAACCCATCGAAGCTCTCTATCTGAATACCTCTCCGCTCAACCATCTGTGCATCGATGAAGTTGTGGGTCGCCCCACTGTCAACCAAAACCGATACGCGCTCGCCACGTACTATCCCTCGTATGCGTAGAGTCAAATACTTGGGAACTCCTCGCAATGCTGCAAGGGCCCCTCCGATGGGTGCAAAAGATGCGCCACCTGCTGCTGGCAGTGGAGGTGGAAAAGGTCCCTGTATGGCATGGCTATCTCTTGCCTCCACATCCTTCTCGTCATCCTCTTCTCCATTGCTCTCGGAGAAGACCTCAATAAAGTGTGCTTTGCCAACAGCACATCTATGTCCCAGTGCCCACGGCTCCTGACATGTGAAGCACAACCGCTTCTTCTTCAACCCCCTCCTGACATCGTCCTCAATCTGTACTTGTCCTAGATTCCCCTTTGGAGGTGGAACCCTCACATCCTTCCCCTTAGACTGAAAAGGCTATCTTTGGGGGTAAGGTGTCCGAGACCTAGGTAAGACATTCTGTAAGTCCCGGGTCCTGCTGATAGCATCTTGGAGTGTAGCTAGTCTAGTGGATCGGACTAGACCCCGAAGTGGCTCTGCTAACCCCTCAATATACATATAGACCCTCCGTGCCGTGGAGAGGTCTGGCACCATCACGGAGACCCTCAAGAAATCTGCAATGTAGGTCTCCAGACTCCCTATCTGTTTGAGCCTCGTCAGCTCAACAAAATGTTGCTCTGGATCTCTCCGACCAAATCGCTCCATCAATCTCCTGGTAAACTCCGCATATGTCGTCACTGTAGAGTGCCCGAGTGTAACCATCCCGTGAAACCACCAATCCTGGGCCTCGCCATCCAAATGCAATGTTGCCACCTTGATGGCCTCTGCCTCCGACATCTAGTTCAGCTGGAAATAAATGTCCAGCTTCTCCACCCAAGATTTCACCAAACTGTCTGATGAACCATGAAACGTGGGCAAGTGGAATCTACTCGCTGCAGGGTGGGTGTCACCATCATGGTAATGCCAATTCCCTCTGTGATGATCGAAGGGCCTACTATCTCGCTAGAGTTGAACAAAGTCTCCGAATGAAAGAGCATCCCTGAACTCCTCCCCATATGCCTAGTACTCTGCAAAATAATCGCCCATATGGCTAGGCTCTGCCTCCTGCTGGGATCCGACCCCTGTGTCTGCTCCTAAGAACGTGCGCATGGTAGAGCGTGTAGGGGCATGCGAGGCCACCTACTGTGCAATATCACGCTGCTCTGGCAAATGATGGGATGCACCTGAACCCTCACCAATCTGAAAAACTCATGGGCTCTCACGTTGTCTAGCCTCTACTGTCGTGAATCTCTGCCCCATCACCTCAATCTGCCTCGACAAATCCTGCACTGATTTGAGGAGCATATCCGCAAATCTCTTCCCGTCCTCGTCTGCTATCTGCTCTGCGTCCACCACCGACTCTTTCTGTTCTGCGTTAACCACAAGCTCCTCCTGTTCTGCGTCCACCACCAAGACACAGTCTCTCTCTCCGTAGGTATTCTCCAACCTACGTCCAGTGTCTCTATATCTCCTACCTCTGTAACAAATGTAAGGTTTTTCCCCCGGTGTCATAGATTGCTAGCTCCACAGGCTGAGCCAGATCTATGCTCTAATACCACTGTAATATCCCTAACCCGAAATATTCCTCAAACCCCAGCAAAAACTCCAACCAAATACATGCAAATGATATAGTAACTCAAAAATGACAAAATAATAGTGGTACAGCGTATAATAATGTAAACAGGAAATATAAGCGGATACTCAAGAAATGTAGCGAGAAATGCTAAGCCATTTTATTATACTGAGCAATAAAATGAGTACAAGAGGTGATCAAACAAATGGCACCTCGACTTGCACAAGGCAAGTGAAGAAATACTCTTAGAATAACAAGGAATGGCCTCTTTGCGTGGATGCTGCTAGAGAACTACCGTGCTGCTGCTGCTGCTAGAAAACAAATAATGATTTGGGGCTACTCCCCTCCTCGGAAAATGCTGAAACTCTGGAATCGGGCTCTACTCCAGAAACCCAGAAAAACCCAGAAAACTTTCCTGGAATAGCCGACCACCGAAAATCACCCCCTTGGGGATTTGCGCAGTCCCTCAATGCTCTGTGCTGCCCCTGAAGAAACCCCTCCAGGACTTTGCCTAAAACTCTGCCAAAATCCTCCAAGATGTAAGGGCTGGTCCCCTGCTCAATCACCCAGCATAAATACTCCTACAAAAATGCCAATCCAACACTACTTCCAGAAACAACTGCGTCTCTCTCCTAGTGCTGCGCAGTCCTCCAAAACGCTGCTGAAACTGCTAATGAAATGCTGATGAAACTATTGCTGAAATGCTAATGGAAATACCTTACCCGAGCAGGCACTCGAAGTCTCCCAGGGCTAAGGGTGAGATCTCCGAACAGAGACACTCAATGCACTAAACAGTGCTGCAGACCAGCTAAACAGCCAGCGTGCTAAGAAGTCGAAACGACTAGCTCAAAATGCACAATACGGTGAGTGGTTCACCTTCCCCTAGTGGTGCGCTATGTACAGGGTGAGTGGTTCACCTTCCCCTGTGATATCCCATGATGGTTGACATGTGTGTACACTATAGGGTGAGTGGTTCACCTTCCCCTACGATTCACATATGCATAGGATGAGTGGTTCACCTTCTCCTATGGCATATGAGCAGGATGAGTGGTTCACCTTCTCCTGTTGATGCTCCAGCATACATCCTACCCATGGAGTCCAAGACTCATGGGAAATACCCCTCATCTAGCCAATGAGTTGGGAAAAGTTGTTAGGTACCATAACACTACCGATGGACACATCATGCACAGTCGTACTCCCTATGACTAGGATGTGAGATGCTCAACAACTTGATCTGGGATCATTTGAGGTTCTACCTTTAGACTGACTTTTCTTAGTGGAGAGTGGTAAGGTCTTGTTACTCATTCTCGATCACTTATTCTTCATTATTACTTCATGGTTTAGCAGAGCAGAGCAGAGATAACAGGGATGGCATGATGACGATATATGGATTGGCAGGTGGAATTCTCCCTAGTTGAGAGGGAGTGTTAAAATTGGAAACTAGGGCCAAATTCCACCTTGGGACAACTCATTTGATGGAGATGATGATTGCATTGGATTCCTCTTTTCAAGAGGTCCAAGATTGATATAAAGATCATCTTATTCGGACAAGCAGAAGTGTCATTTTGAATTTATGTCCACACATGTGCAAATTGTTCAAGTCAAGCCTCAACTTAATGGATGTCTTTTCACCCACAACGAAGTGTATAAATAGAAGAGAACTCACACCTCATTTGGACATCATTCACTCACACATTTCTTCTCTCTCTTCATCGGATTGGTTCAAACTTCGTACAGCTTGGGCAGCCTCTCTCTGTCTCACATGTATGGCTAGGTGGACGAATTTCTAAGCTAAATCACAAAACCGAAATTGCAAAATTTCAGAATGTTTGACGAACGTTGACTAAGACAGTTTTGGTTGAATTTGACTACGGTTATGAGGGCAGAATTTCAATTTCTCTAGGCCGAATTGACTAGCACAGAAATTGAGGATTTTGGAACTGTTTAACCTGTGTTGATCGCAGGCTTGTTTGACCGCAACGCTGACCATAGGTTGACCAAGTTTGACCAGAGTTTTTGTGATTGTTTCGGGTTGAATTTGACCACTGTTGGAGGCCAAATTGGACTGCCTTTGACCAAGCTTCAAAGGAGGTGTTTTACTGCTATTTTGACTAAAGTTTACTTTCTGGTTAAGGCTGAAGTTTGACTGCAGTTGACTACAAAATTTGACAAGGCTAATTTGACTTTGTATTGGGCTAATCTATTTGAATTTTGTACTCTCTCTCTCTCTACTAAACTATTGAATAATAATAAGAAGATTTGATCAAAGGGTTTTCCCCACATTGGCGTTTTTCCCTGGCATCTGCCAAATTTGTCGTCCTCTTATCTTGGCTTGTCTTCCTCATTTGCTTTATGTTTTATCTACATTTACTGTCAATGTGATTAATGGTTAATGTGATTGCTACTGGAAATAATTGGAAATTGTTATTGGTTGCTAAAGGAACATTGAAGTAAATTGTGCTAAGCATAGAACAAACCATTGCTAACAAAAATTAACAAGCAAGTTGAGATAGAGAGACATTCTTGTTGCAGGTCTGCGCTAGGATTAACGATGAAATTCCTAAATAATAGGGGCCACTATTATGCAAGAAATAGGAGATTTCTTACGCTAGGAAATAGGGGCAAGGACCGGGGAAGGAAGTAGGAGCTAGGTCGGGTTTCTTGTAAGGTGTTTCAAGCTAAGTATTAGCGGCGAGAACAGTTGTGTTTTCTAGTGAAACATTATTGCCTCGTAAAGAGATCTATTTGCTCAATTTCTATCAATAAAATTTTACAGCAAGGAGAGGGTTTTCCTAGTTCGGTTCCTAGAAGAAAAAAGAATATTATGTTATTAGGTGACTATGTTTCTTTATCTCTATGTTTCTATTATGTTGCTTATTTAGAGTAGAGAAATTTTGTGTCTTGGTGAATCAAAGTTAGTTTCAGTTTTTTCATTCAAGCAGTTGCAGAATTTCAAGGAAATTCTACATACAGATCAAGATGGCAAGAAGGTGGTTTTGAGAGTCATGCATCAATATCCACCCAAGATAGTATCATGTCAGATTATGGAGGCAGTGTTGTGGCATGGATAAATAGAATGGGCAGTAGAGTGCTACATTTCAAACAAGAAACAGCTGAAGCAAGCTCGACAGTATCCATAAGACATTCACGTATTGCTCCGCAAACATCAGAGAGATTTTGTTGACATTCCTCCAAGTAGACCTCGAGAGAGGGGATTTGTGCATGTGATAGAGTTGGAATAGGGGGTTCAGGTTGTTATAACTAGTCCCTATTGTCATCCGGAAGTTTACAACGATGAAATCAAGAAGTAAATCAAAGAGTTATTGCAATTGGGCCACATTAGTCCTAGTTGCAGCTCGTTCGCTTCTTCAACAGTTATGGCTAAGAAGAAGGATGGAATCTTGAGGGTATGCACTAATTACCAAGCACTCAATAAAAGAACAATAAAAAATCGGTACCCCATTCCAAGGATTGATGAGATGATGGATGAAAAGAGAGGGGAAAGTACTTTTTGAAGATAGATCTTCCCTCGAGCTCAAGATATCCCAAAAACTGCTTTCAGGTGCCACTATGGGCACTATGAGTTCCTAGTTATGCCATTTGGTCTAACCAATGCACCCGCAACATTTCAGGCTTGCATCAAGCATATGTTCAACAAACAGTTGCGGAAATATTCGTTGGTTTTCTTTGATGACATTCTCATCCATAACAAAACTTGGGAGGATTGCCTCAGCATTTAGACAAAGTGTTGGTATCTTGGAAGAACAGGAGTTTTATGCCAAACAATCCAAGTGCGAGCTCAAGATGACCGAGATGCTCTATTTCGGACATGTGATCAGGGAGAGCAGGGTTCAAGTGCACCACGAGAAGATCAGGGCAATCATAAAGTGGCCTACCCCAAAGAATGTGACTAAACTGAAGAGCTTCTTGGGCCTTTGCACATACTACAAGAAGTTTGTTAAGGGGTTATCACCGCTCACAACAACTCTTATAGACCTCACAAAGAAAGGGGCTTTCAGTTGGTCTAATAAGGCACAAGCAACCTTCAATAGGATGAAACAACGAATAAGTTCATGCCTTGTGTTGGCACTACCAATACCAGATTTCACTTAGCCATTCCTGTTTGAGTGTGATGCTTTGGGGATAGGGATCGGAGCAACGTTAATGCAAAATCACCAAGCCATTGCGTTCAAGAGCCGCAAACTCAAAGATTATGAGTTGCATTATTCTCTTTATGAGAAAGAGATGTTGGCCATTATGCATGCACTGGGCAAGTTTAGACAGTACCTAGTGGGGAATAGGTTTAAAGTAAACATTGATCATAACAGCGTACGGTTCCTCATGGAGCAAAAGGAGTTAAGCGAAAGGTAGCAAAAATGGATCAGCAAGCTCCAGGTATACGATTTTGAGATTGAGTATGTGAAGGGCAAGAACAATGTAGTAGCAGAAGCCCTTTCCAGAATGTCATCCACCCTCTCTCTTATGGAGATTTCAGGTGACTGGGAATCCCTTCTATTGGTGGAGTATTCCAAAAACAAATTTTCTTGCGAGATCCTCGATGGGCTAATCTAGGATGACAAGTACCATGTCATTGATGACATTATTTATTACAAAAAACAGAATTACTTGGTACCGTTGTCTCAACCAGAGGAGAAGATTATGCAGGCAGCACACTGATCACCGATTGCAGGGCACCTTGGGTACTTGAAGACCTATAGACAAATCAGGGAGAGGTTCATATGGAAGGGCCTCAAGACAGATGTGTTGATATTTTTCAGAGAATGCAGCATCTACCAACAAAATAAAGCAGAGCACACTCACCCAGCAGGATTGCCACAATTGCTTCCCATCTCAAAGTAGAAATGCGAAAGCATCTCCATGGATTTCGTCACAAAGATTGCCCCAGTTGCATGGAAAAGACTGTACTTATGTGGTGGTGGACAGGCTCACGAAGTTTGCACACTTTTTCACCATTTCCTCCAAATATTCAACATCACAGGTGGCAGAGTTGTTCTTCTAAGAGGTATTCAGATTTCATGGAACAGAGAAATGAAAACACATATATGAAATAAGAATGCACTGGAAACGTGAACCCCCCAAAAAACAGGAAACAAAAACATTAAATTATAGTGAAACTTTGAAATAAAATATTTAAATTTTAAGTTTTAACATTATAATCTAGAATACATATATAGATTCATTAATAAATGAGCAAGTTCCAAGGCCCAAGAAAATCATGCTACAACAAAAACATACATATCAAGGAAATAATTGCATATGGAGTTGCGGGGGAGCGCTCCCCCCCTCCCCTTCGAACCCGCTCCCAATCTACACCCCGGGCAAAAGCAGGTCGAGAGCGCACTCCCGATAAAAAAAATTACGCTCCCTGCCAAAATCGGGAGTGAGTTCGGGAGTGTCGCTCTCGTCGCTCCCGGAGTGAAAATTACAGCTCGGGAGCGATCAGGGAGCGATCGCTCCCGAGCATTTAATTTTCACTCCGGGAGCCGCGCACGCAACGCCAGGAACATTTCACGCGAAACAAATCTGCGAACACGCATTTAAAAAAAAAATAGTTTTAAAACAACTTGGAGGCAAAAAAAAATTCATTATCACTTGAATGAGTTGACGAAAAGCTGGAGAGCGAAGGAGATTGAGCAAAGGAGCGAGGAGAAAGTGCCGAGGAGCAAGGAGCAAGCCTGCAAAGAGGTTAGTTCCATTAGTAACATAGTAATTTAGTATTTTAAACCAGTGTGGAAAAAGTCCTGATAAAATCAGGATTTATTCCTCAAAATCCGATTTTTTCAGCCAAACGATTATATCAGCCGACTTTTTCGCGACTTTTTCAAAAACGAAAAAATCGCGATATATTCGTATTACTCACGATTTTTTTGCGAGTCGATCGAAAAAATCGCCATGCTTTATTAACGTGTGGATAAAACTTATAAAACCCAGAAATCGTTCATTAAACATTTCGGTTTATTTTCATTTATGTGTCGGTTTTGGTTGTTCCGCCGTCGCGTTGTGGACTCGTGGAGAATCAAGGGTTTCAGGTTGCATTTGCCGCAAGCCTCAAGGTATGTTACAGTTATGCAGCTATTGCTCACTGCTCAGACTTTAAAATCCGAGTTCGGTTGGCTGTTAAAACTTACGGGCCACGGCTATGCGCATTACATATATGATATATATTATATATTTAAATTTTTAATATTACATAATAACATATGTATTATAATTTATGGCTACAGTTGGCTGTTAAAACTTAAAACTTACGGCTATGCACATTACATATATATATTTAATATTAATGCTAGCCGCTATGTGCATTGAGGGCAGCGGATGTATTATGTCTAGCAGAGCCTATGTGCATTGAGGGCAGCGGATGCCGGAAAGCCATTAACCAGTTACCAAATTCCAAATTTGTTATAAATATAAAACTTATATGACTGTGACATATGTATTGTCAGTTTCAAGTTTCAAACTTTCAAGAATCGTGGAAGATTGAATCATAATAATGATGTGAAATCTGAACAATTTTTAATATTTATTATACCATAGGTTCTGTAACTTAATATAAGATATGGTAGCCAATCTTAGGTTATCGTAGATTCGTATGGATATGGAATATATTATATGAGTACAGGGAACCAACTGTAAATTAACAGTAGGGCGATGTTTCTAAATTCTGTCACCACTCACCAGCAAGTGGATACCGATACATACTTCCAATAATGCCTTTTACAGCAAATATTGTGACCTTTAAAACGTATTCGTTGAGATAATAAATTAATAATAATATTAGTGAATTGGTAATTATCATAAAAATAATCATTGCACTCACATACACTGTTATAAATAATAAATATTATTT